>JACXGM010017214.1:0-11834 GCA_016801145.1 Umbra pygmaea
ACAAATTTATTTTTGCGCAATTGACGCAATTTTCATCCGATAAAAATTATTTTGATAACTTTTTGTCACGTCAGTCTGGTGATCATACATACCAAATTTCGTGCAGATCGGACACACGGTCTAGGAGGAGTTAGAAAAAGTAGGTTTACGATAAATTGCAATTTTTCATGCATAAAAGTACTGGCGGAAATGGGCGTGGTCTATGTCAGAAGATTCAGCTGAACTCAGGGAACGTGTGGATATGTGTAGCTTCTATGTGCGATGTACGGTTTGGGAGTTATAAGGGCAAACACGTTTTTTTCTGCTATAGCGCCACCTAGTGGTGGAAGTGGCTGAATTTTTCTGTCTGAGGTCCCAGCGGAGATCTGGACCAGTCCTGAAAATGGCACCCCATGATCATGTACGGTTTAGGCTGTAGTATTGGTTTTACCGGAAGAATAAGAATAAGAAGAAACCTTTGAAAAACAATAGGGTTCCACAGCTCCGCTGGAGCTGTGAACCGCGTTGCTTTGCAACGACGGTTCCCAGCCCCTTCGGGCTTGGACCCCTAACTAGATCCAGGGGCGCTGCTAAGGATTTTGGGCCCCATGAAAAGAATCTTGACAGGGCCCCCAACACAGCTGAGACAGGGCTTCTCTGGGCCCCCTCTTAGTCATGGGCCCCGAGAATCGTCATCCTTTACCCCCCCCTTTACAGCGCCCCTGACTAGATCAATGTTGTTCCAATGTTGTTGCCATCAACATTAATAACGTCAGGTTGTCAGGTTTCATCGATATGGATATGGTGATTCAACATTTATTTTGCATTGAAATTTCAATATCAACCATAATGATGATTCAGATGGAAAATCAATATTTATTCAATGTTGGCTTGCTGTCTGGGTTGTTTGTATATGAACTCCATTTACATGATCAATTTGGTCTTAGGGACTTCCCAAAACTTGTGAACTCAAGAGTTACTCAGAAAAGTACTTTTACTCAAGTAAATGTCCACCTCTGCTAACATGTACGAGATGATCGCGCTTGATGTTCTAGAGCAGGGGTGGGCAAACAGATGCGGCCCACCGGGTCTGGCCCACTTTGATCTGGCCCACAGTCTCTCGACGCTCTTGAGCGTCAAGGCCGATTGTATCGCGATTATCTCACGAACCGTATATGCTAGGAACTAAAGCTTGGTACCGTTAGAAAGACGAAGATCAGCCAAAAAGAATGAGTGTTGGTTCATCTATGTGGGTTTATCAGAGCCGACAGCTATCGCGCCTCGAAGTCGGTCATGTTTTTTGACTTTTGCCTTTTTTACTAAACACATTACAGACAGGAAGTAGGATGTGAAAATGACAAAATAGCAACTCTGAAATGATGTAGGATATCATCCTGCACGGTACCAACATGGTACCAATATGGTTGGAAAGAGGGGGTTCCGCTGATAAAATATTGCCAATGTAAATAATGAGAAGTAGTTTGTCCATGTGGATTCATGACAAGCCTTAGATATCGCGTCTCAAAGTTGGGTACTTTTCACTGACTGTATTTTGGTAAACTAAAAACATTACAGTCAAACAAGGTTTTACAAAACAAAACATTTATTTTCTGTAGGATACGCACATAACTGTGTAGGGGGCAGGGTTAATTTAATGAAATACCGTTTCCTATTTTTCATGCATCGCTATAAAATGCGGCCCTTCATCTGGTTTCAAAAGCTCAATGTGGCCCTTAAGCAAAAATAATTGGCCACCCCTGTTCTAGAGCACCGGGGGTCTTTGAAGGTTAATCACGTGAATTTGATTGTGGGAAGCCAAAATTGTGATCATGAAAAAAATTGTATTAGTTGTGCAGCCCTACTGTCTTTAACCAATTTCGGAGGCTATCAAAGATTGCAGCCTTATTTGTAGTATTTCCAAATTTTAATGCTGATGCAGAGAGGGTATTTTCGATGGTTGGTTTGAACAAAACCTCAACACAAAACAGCTTGTCTCTGGACGGGACATTGTCCTCAATCATGACCCTAAAAATGGCTAGGCTTGAGCCAAACTGTTTCAAATGTGGAAATTCTTCTGCAAGTCTGAGCAATTATTAATAACAACAACCAAAACACTAATAATTATAATTAATGAAACACCCCCATTCCCGCGACCCATCTAACCCGCACCCCCTTTGACCCCCTGACGGGGGGATGTCACTCTTGCCTGTTTTCAAAACTTGAGCGCCCTCTATGTAGCATATTACAACTGATGTAATCTGTTAATATTCATATCATAATGTGTTCATATGTTAAGCTTGCGAAATCATACAAGTAAAAATATAGTTCATAGTGTCTGTTTCACGTTTTACTATAGTCAAATGTAATGATGGGCATAACTTAGGTCGACAAAGGTTTACTTTATGAAGACTTAACTCATTTGCTTTTTGTCTGAAAATGGTTCATTTGTTTTCATGTGTGCTTGAAACATTTAATTCAGCTCTATTATAGAAAACAATATGATGCCATCATGAGATAGAGATAGTTAATCCTTTTGTTCTATTGATTAATTCTAAATTGATTAAATAATCTTTTAAAAGATGGCACTGACTTTGAATGAAGTCGGTCAAATCTAAAAAAAAGAGCTTACATGTATGAAACTACTTTTGCCATTTTTTTGTAGCTTAGCTTGCTACATTTTCCCTGGGAAGAGCTTCAGTGTAGTGAAGCTTCATTTAGTGTAGAATAACTAGTAGCTTAGCTCACTACATTTTACAAGTAGCTTGCCCAACACTGCATATCACTTAGGTTCAACCCCCATAGATCTGATTCACTCTGCGTGTGCGTGTTTGTGTAAGTCTCTCTATGGCACAAACAAATTTAGTTGTGACAGATCTTGCTTCAATGTTTGTCTAAACAGGCATTTGTCTGTAGTACAGTGCCCTACAATCTTTGTATCTGTCAAAGGGTCATGCATTTTTCCTACAACCTAAGGCGCATCTATGTGTTTCTGAGAGCTGTTGTCTGAAGCACAGGGGAGTTCAGAGTTTTGGTTTGACAGAACCATAAAACCATTTGTGAGAACCTTATCAATAGAGACAGTGTGCTAACCAGACCCAAATTATGTTCAGTTTGGATCAACATGTGATTCTTGGGTATGTTTTTCCCATGTTTTTCTGTCATGGGTCTTTCCAATGGTCTAGAAGATTATAAAATCATGTGTTGTGACAGATCTAGCTTCAATGTCTAAACAGGCCTTTGTCTGTATTACAGTTCCTTACAATCTTTGTATCTGGGGGGGTCATGCAGAGTCTTAAAAGTTAAGAATTAGAAGTTATTTGTAAAAGATTTACAACAATGAATCAAAAACAATATATCATTACATTGAAAGACAAGTCTAAGTGTTTACATGGAAATATTTACAGACCCTTATATACTTAACACAACAACTTTAAGATTACATTTCAAACAGTTAAGACATTTCAAACCGCTTTAACCACGTAAACATTTCCGCAAACCAAAACTTTAAAGTTGGAAAATACTTAGAGATGCTGGTTCCTATTTTAACGATCTGAAAAGCAAGTATATTTATAAGTAATATAAGTAATTTTGTGGGCGGAACTCGGGCGTTGTTGCTATTATACCAGCGGGATAAATTACTCTTGCGCCCGCCGCAATGGGTTGGTCTGAAGTAGCTTCATTACTCATAGGTGTGGTTTGGGTTTAATGTGTAATAAACCAATCAGAGCATCATCTCACATTCCCTTTAAAAGCAGGCGCGTTTGTTCCATGGCGGGTTTGTTCCAGCGCCAGGAGCCGAGGAGACAGACGTTCTCGTCATGAGAATGATTTCCGTCGTGTGGTTATATTTTTCCTTGTAATTATGGACGGTTTGCAAAAATGTGGACTGCTGTGTCTGTGTAGATGAGAGAAGCAAGGTGTATGCTCGTTGTGCACAGGCTACATTATGGCCAAACATGCGCATCTAAAATAGCATCTGAATAACACGCCACTGACTTTTAACCAGGTTTTTACTGCTCTGTGGTGGAGTTGTTATCTGAAACTTCAAAATAGCACCAGGGAACATTTGCGACAGAACATGCCTCCTCTTTTTGCTGAACTGCCCCCGGGAGTGCAAGTTGATTCTCTAATATACCGACGTGCATCAGCTGTGCGTCGGGTGCAAAATAGGAATGATACATGCGTCTGTGTACAAATTCAATTGCACTGGGTGCAAGATAGGGCCCAAAGTCTTTTAAACTTTTTTGGACTAACATCCATAAGTATATATCTTTAACACATACCATCTTAGTAGATGCTTACAATGTTTGAATAGTTAAAGGATTTCATATTTAAAGCAAACAACTTTGAACCAGATAAAGACTGGAAAGGAAAAAACAATGGTATAATATCAGCGGCGGTCGGTGGATCTTAATTGGGGAGGGCGGGCTCATGTTACGCTTGGGACCGGAGCGAATGGAACGGTGCGCAACACACCAAACCCATTGCGCGATACCGTGTGATACCGTTCCGTTTCCTCCAGTTCGGACAGTACTATGAGACAGCGCCCCCAAATTAAGATCCGCCGACCGCCGCAGTATAATATCATTCACTTTCGAACTTGAATCGTTATATCTCATTGTAGTGAAAGTCTTTGTAGCATTTTCAGGATTAAATTCAACACAACCTAGGATAGTGATAGTGTAACGTGAATCCTTGTGAACCTCTCCTGCCTCAACACATATTGCCTTTAAAATGTCTCCGTCAACCCGCTTCTCCACTGCAAACCCTGGTCGGCCTTTCAAAATTTCAGCTTTCACATGGAAAAGTGACTTGACAAAAAAACATCCATTCTTCTATTTCGAGCTGTGGGCTAAAAATGTTCCACTCATTTATATCCTCTTCAACCATTTTTTGTTCATCTTGGAAAATTTCCACTGTTGAATCCAACGGGTTGAAGATGTCTGACAAAGTATTGTCCCCGATTTTCATACTGTTTTTGAAACAGCCTGGAACTCTGATAATTAAACTTGTGACATCCTTAGGGCAAAACCGGGAATTTGTGTCCATATATTACCCTTGTTATTCTTCGGGTGCATTTTTGCTGGTTAATCAAAACCTGTCAATCACAAGACTTGATGACTTTGAAAAGACATTTGTATTCTTGGTTTAAAGCTGTATGTTAAATGCGAACCTTAGATGCCTACCCCTGATCGACCTGCCCTGTTTTACTTTATAGGTCCAATCATAAGGTCTAGAAAAAGAGTTCAGGGGCTTCACTTTTGTATGTACCACTGGAATAATCCTAACACCCCTACACATTTGATTGTTTTAACCTGAAACACCACATGTATGCAAAGAAAATTACCCTTATTGATATCTATCAACACAAGTTGTCTTTAAGAAATGTGTTTAAAGACAGTTGAGATGCAGGCTGACAGTCCTAAATTTTAAACAGACACATTTGATTCCATAATGTGAGTAGTTTAAACCTATATGATTTTCCAGCTTGAAAAAATATTTTGAGTATTTTAGAAAAACCCTGAATAGTTGGATTACGTTGTAAAAACATGAATGTCTCTTGCATTAGAGCCATGATGCCCTTAGCTGAGAACTACAGGTCTGAGACGTATTTATAATCCTACCCTAAACAGGGACAAGGTGCCAGAGAGAGGTATGTTGGTCAAGAACCCTGCAACATTGCTTTAGTTTATTCAACGATGTCACTACCTGTTGTTAGAACCCTATAGAGACTCTGTGTTCTAAACAGCTTAAGATCAGGACTCCATAAGATCAGGATAGAACCTTTTTTTAATTTATTTTAATATATGTTATACACGTGTCATATTTATCTTTTCACTGTAATAAAAAAAATAATTTCTAAAACAAAACTTATTTCTAGTTTTTTATAAAAAATATCTTAAATAGTTTTTTAAAACCTAGTGTCCTTGAAGATTTAATTATATCTACACTAGTGAATTATTATCTGGTATCCACACTGTAATAGTCTGTTGAAAAACATTGTTAGAATTATAACTATACATTTGTGTCTTGCTGTTAAGTTGATCTAACCTACCACCTTCTTAATATTATGCCTAATTGAACATAGAAACTATGTTCATAAACATGTTAGTATGCCTTTTGCAAATATGAATCTAAAATTTTTAGCATATCACAAAAATCTACAAGTGTGTAACCCAAATACTCTTTTGGCCCATAGGAAGCTTTCCAAATCAACCATCTTTGTGAAACGGCCTTTGAACAATTGGCAGTGTTGGGCAAAGCTACTTTTCAGTTACATTCTAGTTACATACCAGTTACATGTTGAGTTCACAAGTTTTGGGAAGTCCCTAAGTAAGACAAAATGATAAGGTAAATGGAGTTCATATCTTAAAAGTAACCTATAAAACAAATAGAAAGAGTAAAGAAAATATCAATTATGGTAAACAGCAAGATATGAACTCCATTTACCTGATCATTTTGTCTTAATTAGGGACTTCCCAAAACTTGTGAACTCAGCAAGTAGCTGAAATGTAACTGTGCAAGCTACTTTACCCAACACTGACAATTGGTGATCTGGACCACCATGTCATAACAAACCAAAGACTGATCTATGTACATGTTTTGCATTTTCAAAGACCATTCTCTCACCGTAACAGCTCCAGTGCAGATAAAAACAGAATTTGGGTTTGAGGGATTAATAATCATTAAAATGCATACAACACATTACATATCTGTTTAAAGACTGTTAAAAAAGAGCCTAATTATTTGTCACCCCTTTGCACAGAAAAGTTACCTTGAGAAATCTACAGAGCTCTGCTACTTTTGTCATTTACAACCCCTGCTGTTGTCTGATCGTAAACCAATTTGGGAGGTCTGAAAAGTGGTTAAGTTTAAGATATCGCTGACCACCACGTTTAGATGGCAGGGTTCAGTGCAGAAGTTATCTCAGAATAACAAGACCAGTTTCCGGGGATAATCAGAGGACAGGCATGGTTCAGTACACAGACAGTTCCTATAGTACAATACAAGGTTCCAGGGAAATCCAGTTGGTAGGCGAGGTTTGATACACAGAAAGGCTCTGGGCAAAGGCACAAAAGGGCAGATCCAAAAAACATGGTCACAGGGGAAATCAGGTCAGATAAACTTCAAATACAGATAAAAAATGTAGCGCTCAGTAAGTTGATTGAAACTAACAATATTTAGTTCTAAGGGGCAGAACAAACTGACAAGTATATATATATTGACATGAGAGCTGGGTACAGGTGTCTAGAATTTGGGTGATTGGGATCTGTGTTGTGGGATGTGTTCAAGGTGAGTTTGAATGTTGGGAAAAGTCGGTGTCCGGGATGGAAATCAGGTGGAGCAGGTTTGAGAGGATCTCACATAAAATGTACAAAAACTTTATTTAGAAAAATTTAAAATTTATTTAGGGACTATGTTCTGCATTTTGTAAGAAAGCTATTTTTTTCTATATTCAACCGCTGCCTGTAAACAAAGTTTTAAATATTTTCCGTTCTGAGCATTGTGAGTATTGGGTTTCTGATGCTGAGGGACACATCTATCAAAAAACTGAAGCACATTGTACAAACCCTGCAAACTTGATATGTTTTGAAACAGAACCACGGACCATCGAACATATTTAGAACATATTTTATTTTGATTGTCAGTAATTGTTAAAAATATGTTTTATACTAACACACAGACACACATACAAAAACCACAGACACACATACACACAACCACATATGCTAAAACACAAACACACACACACACACAACAACACACAAACACCTATGCTAAAAACACAAACACACACACACACACACACAACAACAAACAAACACACATGCACACAGACACATGCATAAAGGTTTACATTCCAAACACAATTTAGCTTACCCTGTTGAATTACTATTATTGAAAGGGCTGAAAAGTTGAAGAAAATGGCCTGTTCCTTTTCTGTTCAACACAGAATCCTTTCTGTTCCAGGCAACATTTACTAGGGGTCGTAAAAAATGAATTGGGGGTCATTTAAAACACTGTCTTTGAGAGGAACACACTGTCTATGGAGCAAAATATTGGATATTTTGGGTTTTACAATCTATGTGCTATTTGAAAATCTGCCAATTCCCGTACTGAGGGAGTAATAAGAACCTTTCTTAAAATCTATGATTAATCCATAGCTAGAAATTTATTACACAACACACAAACACACACACACGCACACACACACACACACACACACACACACAGACGTGATTTTATTGTCTTCTAGACCATTGGAAAGATGGAAAAACACAGACACACAGACATTTGGTGATGCTCAAGAATCACATATTGATCCAAACTGAACATAATTTGGGTCTGGTTAGCACGCTGGCTCTATTGATAAGGTTCTCACAAATGGTTTTATGGTTCTGTCAAACCAAAACTCTGAACTCCCCTGTGCTTCAGACAACAGCTCTCAGAAACACATAGATGCGCCTTAGGTTGTAGGAAAAATACATGACCCTTTGACAGATACAAAGATTGCAAAGATTGTAGGGCACTGTACTACAGACAAATGCCTGTTTAGACAAACATTGAAGCAAGATCTGTCACAACTAAATTTGTTTGTGCCATAGAGAGACATACACAAACACGCACACGCAGAGTGATTCAGATCTATGGGGGCTGAACCTAAGTGATATGCATACAACAAAATGCTTTATGAACATCTGAAAAGAGTCACACTCACTTTATCTTTTAACATTCCAAATATACTGTAGTTTATCCTTTTGATTTACTAGTTTTGAAAGAGCTGAAAAGTTGATGAAAATTGTCTGGCCTTTTCTGTTCAACATATAATTCTGTCTGTTAAGACAGAGGATTTTCCAGACAACATTTGTTAGGGGTTGTAAAATTATGGATTGGGGTTTCCTTAAAACACTGTGGTTAGGAAAGCTCTTATTGGAGGTGTCATATAACTATTTGGGCCTTTTGTCTAACTATGTGTTATCACTGGAAGAAAACAGAAATGTAGAGCATATTGGGTCTAACACCACTGGAGCAAAACCTGAAAAATCTGCCAATCCACGTACTGATGGATGAGTAGGAACCTTTCTTAAAATATATGATTAATACATAGTTAGAACTAATTACACAACTCACTCTCACAGACATCATCCCCGACACATAAACGTTTGCTTGTGCAAACATCAACAGTTGGTTGTGACTGAGAGATCTTTGACACACATATTGGCCCACACACACTCACACACACTCACACATATTGACCCACACACACTCACATACACACACTCACACACACACACACACACACTCACACACACACACACTCACACACACACACACACTCACACACACGCACTCTTTGGAGGTTAAGCCGTAGAAACATAGAGAAACTGTTTACATAACCCTAAAGATCAAGAATCCCTATGACAAAAAGACCCTGATATCCCCTACTTAGGAGAAACGTATATTTGAAAACCTTGACACTATGTCCTTGGTTGACTCAGGAAACATTTGGATGATGTGGTAGGGGGCTCAGTGGAGCATTGCAGAATGGTAGTGAATTTAAAAAGATTCAACCAATAGCTGAACAGAGAACCTCTTATTAAACTCTTGACAGCCCGGTTTAGGGGCATGAAGTACAACGCTGAAGCCCTCTCGTCAAACTTTTTTGACAGATGCTGTTTCGGGGAGGGGTGTACAAAGATCCAATAGGAACACATTAGGCGTGTAGCGCACAACGGACCTATAGGGAGGTTGAAACCCTCTCGTCAAACGTTTGACAGCTGCAAAAGGGGAGAGCTTCTGTCAAACAGGTGGTCATAATGTTTGGTTTGTTTAATGGGTGGCTAGTTGTTATACTCTTTAGCAGGTACTGGGATGTATCAAGGTGGGTCATGTATTTGATACAGCATTTTCCGGAATGTATCAATATGGGTCAATATTTAACACAACATGTAATGAGATATATCAAGATGTGTCAATATTTAACACAACATGTAATGGGATATATCAAGATGTGTCAATATTTAACACAACATGTAATGGGATATATCAATATGGGTCAATATTTAACACAACATGTAATGGGATATATCAAGATGTGTCAATATTTAACACAACATGTAATGTGATATATCAAGATGTGTCAATATTTAACACAACATGTAATGGGATATATCAAGATGTGTCAATATTTAACACAACATGTAATGGGATGTATCAATATGGGTCAATATTTAACACAACATGTAATGGGATATATCAAGATGTGTCAATATTTAACACAACATGTAATGGGATATATCAATATGGGTCAATATTTAACACAACATGTAATGGGATATATCAAGATGGGTCAGTATTTACTGTAACACAGCATGTATCGGATATATCAAGATGGGTCAATATTTAACATTTTTCCGGATGTATCAAGGTGGGTCAATATTTAACACAGCATGTGTCGTGATGTGTCAGCATGTATTCAATAAGCCTGACACAAGGTGGCCTGTTTCTTGGTGTGTCGTGATTTTTACAGATTGATACACAATGTATCTGAATATGTGTCAGGCTTAGTCTTTATACATGGGTATTTCATGCAGTGTATAGGGTGTTTGTAGTTTTATATAGTCTGTTCATAGGGTGTATAGGATTATGTTTGACTTGCAGTTTTTTTATTACATATAAAATTAAATGTCACCAATGTTTATATGTTTTTCATAGGGTGATTGTCAGTAAGCTAGAGGAGGAGAGAGATCATAAAAGATGTAGTATGAATGTTTTTCACTTTCCCCATTGACAACAATGGAGCACGGCCAGAACACACAGAGGTAGTGTGTGTGTGCATGTGTGCGTGAGTGTGTGTGCGTGTGTGTGCATGTGTGTGCATGTGTGTGTGCATGTGTGCGTGAGTGTGTGTGAGTGTGTGTGTGTGTGTGCACGCGTGGGTGTGTTTTTGTGTGCATGCATGAGTGTGTGTGAGTGTGTGTGCATGTGTGTGTGTGCACGCGTGTGTGCATGTGTGTGAACGCGTGTGTGCGTTTCCTGAGGTTCTCTCCATCTCCTAGTTAAGTAATGATGGCAGACAGAATTAGGTCAGGCATCAAATGCCCGTGTTACTTAAACATACACACAATGTGCCCACCCCAAAACCCCTGAAAAACAAACACACACATACAAACGCAATGTACCTACAAGTTTCCACTACCCCCCGCCTAACAACAAACACACAAATGTATTCTGGCCTCTCCCTCACAATGCCAGTACTGCTTCCCCAGCATCACATACCGCGACCAGGCCAGGGACAAAATCCAGCCCCAGGCTAAAGCCCGGCCTAGTTGGAGACAGAGATGCAGAGCAGGACACAGGGTGAACGTGAGACGGAATGAGAGAGAGGGAGAGAGAGAGAGAAAGAGAGGGTGTGAGACATTTTGAGGGAGGGAAGAGTGACTAAAATACAGAGAAACAGAGAGAAACAAAAAGAGAGTGGATGTGAGAGAGACAGACAGAGAAAAAGACCAGCCTTAGAAAGTGCGACAGTAGAACACAATAGAGAACATGAAAAGAAGACAGAGACGGGTTGTGTCTGTGTGTGTGTATTTCTGTGTGTGTCTGTGTGTGTATTTGTGTGTGTTCGTCTGTGTGTGCGTGCTCATATGTGCGTGCATGATCCATATTTACCTCCTCACTAAAACAGGAAATCCTGATGAATTGGTCCCCACAAGGGTGTTTTTGGAGGTCCCCAATAGGTAACATCGTGATTTCCGATTCAGGGGTTAGTTTTAGCAAAGTAACATTGTGAATATTGTTCAAATTGGAATTACTTACTGTAATTAGAGTTATTGTATATAAGGAGTAGGGAA
>JACXGM010017215.1:0-19898 GCA_016801145.1 Umbra pygmaea
ATCAGTATGTTATCTTAATTAATATTATGAGAAACAAGTATAATTCTAAAAAGAATTTCATAAATCATACACAACCAAGTAAAACATAATTCAACATCCAAAACAACTTATTTGAAATGAAATGAGGCTATTTTTCAAATGACCCAAATTAAAATCAACCTATCCAGGTTGGTGGTTTGCTGTATGCAAGAACCTTGTGTGGATTTTAAAAACTTTGAGTACCTCTCACTAGCCCCACTAGCAACCCAGTAAAGCTCCACCTCAGGATGCCTACATGCTGATGTAAGACTCCCAAATGAGCCTGCTGAGGAGGGCCTAGATAAGCCTGGTTGCCAAGCACTAGCCACTCAAACTGCTTTCCACTCCACTGCTTTGAGCCTCTAACTCTCTGAAAAGCATCATTTAAAATTAATTAAACCTTTTTAGATTCACCTCCAAATCTGTTCTCATGAGGTAAATTTCCCTCTGCTGCATGCTTCTCTGTCAGGTGATAACATTTTTTTTCTTTTATGTGCCACAGACAATAATTTTCTTCAGCTTACAATACTAAACATCTACGGATAGTGGATTGTGTATATTTGTCCACCTGTCAACCCTGAAAGCACTGTAAAACACTGATACACTTTCAGATAATAACATTATATTTCTACTCATTGTGTAATCTGTGCGTTGTCATGATGAAGGAGAACGGTCTGTCACCAACAAACGCACAGTACTACAAGTAAACCACATGCTGAAGATACACTTTATAAACATCGACACACAAGTATGTTTCTTGTTGTGTTGATTTTTATTCACAGCATTACTCACAATTCTAGGGCATCCAGGGATTTTGAGTGCAGAACTTTAAGAGACTTCTTTGATTTCCCCCGTGACCTTCTAATGATACTCTAGCCATGTCTATATATATATAAATATATATGTGTATGTGTGTGTGTGTGTGTGTGTGTGTGTGTGTGTGTGTGTGTGTGTGTGTGTGTGTGTGTGTGTGTGTACAATCTGTAATTGCCAAACATATTGTAATATCTTACGAATTCACCATGCTGGATTATGGCACAGAACTGGGACAAACCATTGCAGATTAGAGTCAAATTGGAAATTTCCTCCGTAGCCATGTAAGGATAACAGGATAACTTTTGTGTATGCTAAAGTTGGCTTTCTATTTTGGTGGTTTTTTTCAACTGTTTCAGGTGTAATTTGCTCTAAAGTGCTTTACTACATGTCACTTTGAAACAGGCTATGCTAAATAGCAATCTTTGTAAATATAGAGTGAATGCACAATATTAAATGAAACATCAGGTGGAATCTGTTATTTAAAGGAACATAGTGTCTATGAGAGAACTGAATAACTGGAGAATGCCTATAAAAGGAGCTACAGCTTTGTGTTTAAAACACATGCTTACTAGTGCTCAATGGTGCACAAAACATTAGCTTGTTTAGATTTCTTAATTTCCCTATTTTCCTTGAAAATCACACTGCCATAAATGTGGTCTAGCTCAGACTGTAATACGATGAATTGTTCTATTGTTCAAAGTCACTGGATCAGCGTGTTGCCTCTTGGGAATTTATTGATCCTATATTTTCATCACAGACCACATGTTCAGAAAGCTAGACATACGGATAGAATACAAGTACAATATGGGCACCATGGCATTCCCTTCTTAACGTGTTGAACATATTGCTGCACCCAATTGTGCACTTTATGTCAGGGCTTGTGTGAAGAAAATAGGGTACACTTCTGTTTTTTGTCAACACATGTTTTTGCCAATTTGAAAGGCCAGCCTTTCCACTTCCTGGTCCTTTACAGTATCACAGATTCCAGCAAATAAGTTGGTGTTCAACTAACACTGTCATTCAGAAAATAACAAATTTGAATAACAAAAACAACATTGGAATGTGTAATGTATTATTTATAATTAATATTTACTATTTGAATATTTATTATATACTATTAATTGAGCCTTGTTAATTTCTGCCTTATCAAGCTAAACCAATTCTGGGAGAGAACTTAAAATGTATTATTATGTCTGGGCTCTCTCCTACTTGCTGTTCACTTTAAAAGAGTTAAGATAATTAATTGGACTGTAAATTACAGCTTTCAGTCCCATCGTGGCTTTAAATGAGTGTTGTTGTGACAACCAAACATGCAGGATGTCTCTAAGTATGATTTTCTTTGGTTTAACGACAAAGATATCATGTGGCGCGTCTTTAAACATGATGTTGACATGTGGTACTTATTCAGTCAATTCAGTAACAAGTAAAATTGCACTATATGACATTGGGTTAGTTCATATGATGTACACGTAGGTTGCCACTGATTATTAATGCATTTTTTTAGATTTACGCTAGCTTTGGAGAGTCAAATGCGACAACGGAGACAAAGACCCATTGTGTATTTACAAATTAAACTCTTCCTCTATTGTGGCAGAATGAGTCAGTTATGAAGACAGAAAGTTGCATAAAAGACCAATTTTATTCTAATTTCATTCCAATCTCCATCTGAAAACAATTAAAATAGGCATTTGATGTGTTTATCTTGACGTGTAATTGGGTATTGTTCAGCAATGAAACGTTTCCATCAGGAAGAGGTGATTGAGAGGTAGAAAAAAAGAAACATGGGTATTTAACTGTGTGGGAGGGGAAAATATATCGTCCAACAAACCTTATTACATTTTTACATCTGTTATATCATTACAGACATTCTATCAGTCTGTCATTGAAAAGGCTGTCTGGACTACTTTAGCTGAAGTTCAAAGTAGCTTCGACTATCTTAAGACATTTAATTGTGATCTACTATTTAGTTGATACATTTTTTTTATTTTTGAGCATTTTGTGTACCTAATTTTTAAACTTTAATGTATGTGCAGCATTATATTGTTCTTGGCCAGTTTGCATTTGTAAATGAGAATCAGTTCTCAATAGGCTTCACTTTAAATAAAGGTGATAATTTTATATCTTTATTTTTTAAATAATTTGATCAGTAAACGGATTGTATTGATTCAGGTGATGATTTACCAGATGAGGGCCTGGCTTCAGACAACAGCAGCATTGACCCAGACTTCTGAAGCATTCCAATGATAGTTCATGTAAATAGACTTCACGCAGTGTGATTTTTTATAGTTTGATTCTCTCTTGACAGTCAGAAGTGAGCAGTGGGTATGGGGAATGCATGTTTATCTGATAAAAACCTATAAGGTTAGCTATAGCTGTTGTCACCTCAAGCCGATAATTCTAGTCAGCCAGAGATTTCATATGGATCATGTCAGCATACTGATTGTGTCCAGGTTTGGTCAATCTTGACTGTTGACGTATTGTTACTGTGACAACGCCGTTGCATGGCCACCTTACCAACATTCACACCCTCCTCTCAGGGGGCTTGCCTGGCTCACCTACCAAAGGTAATTAATTAGTGGCTAACACTAGAGGTGCATGCTCTGTTTGAGTATGCTGGCACTTCTGTGAACGGCTGTACACACTGTGTGGGATCAAAAGGAGTGGTGGGGTCCTGTGGCCACTCACAGATGTGTGTGTGTATTGGTTGTGTGTGCATGTTTGTAAAGCACATGGCACACAGCACTCTGCCCAGTCTCCTTAGTGTAATTCTAGTGAAGGATTCTTGCAGGTTTGTGTGTTTTTCTCAGACACCCAGACCAGAACTTGTTGTTGGGTGATTGGGTGGGTGGGCTTCCTGTGAAACTGTTGAGTAAAAGCCTTTTGGTTGGGGGAGCTGTTCTGTTGTTTCTCAAACCCAGTGATGATTGACTCTGAAAATGCTGCTCACCATGTTCCATCATCCATGAATGTATGGAACAATAAATTCTAGCTTGATCCATTTGACTTGAATTATGTTTTGACCCCACTCCTTAATTTAAACAACACCTTCACCACATACGGGGGGGCGTAAAGGCAGGGATACTTATCAAGGGCCCTTGACTTCCAGGGACACTCAATAAACATATTGGATCTTTGGAAAGTGGAGAGTGCAATGAAAGTTACATGCAGCAATGAAAGACTGTAGCATTGAAATATGTTTTAAAAACTGTATTTATAAATTCTCTGAACCTACAAAACGTTCTAGTGTCAGTATCTAATTATTGAGCAATCTAATGACATTAAGGATATTGATTAGTGCACTACATTTTACCTATCAGTCAAATGATGGAGCCTATCACATCCCCTGCTGATTTCAAGATGGTGGTTATACAAGGATTGGCATGGGACAAACATTAACAAATCCTTCTCGACTATGTCATTTTTCATTTCCTATCAGCCATGTTTTACTATAGCAAGATTGGTGTGTAATTGGATGCAGCATCTCCCCCCAAAAAAACACCACTTGAAAATAATCTAACAAATACAAAGCCAGTAGCCAACAAACCTCAAATTAACTATAGGCTACTGCAAAATATAATGTTGATTCGTACTATATTGGTAAGCTACAGTAATTGCACTGTGGCATCCATCCTTTCATAGGAACAAACAATCTTCAGCGATGCCCCTGCCCACATATTTACCCACTCCCAAAGTGCTCAAAATGTGACTTTTTGAAACAGAAATTACAAAGAACAGGTAAAACTACTCTGTATATACCAGACAATACATTAAAATACCAACATGTTTATCACAGGAATAAATAAAGTATTGAGAGTTAAATAATTATTATTACTGGGCTGGATCCCCTTTTACCTTCAGAACAGACTTTTTTAGCATAAACTCTACAAGGTGCTGGAAAGATTCCTCAAATATTTTGGACCGTATTGATATTATTGAATCATGCAGTTGCTGCATATTTGACAGCTGCTCATCCATGATGTGAATCTCCACCACATCCCAAAAGTGCTCAATTGGATTGAGATTGGTTACAATGGATACCGATTGTCATGTCCAAGAAACCAGTTTGAGATGTGAGCTTTGTGACATGGTGCGTTATCCTTTTGGAAGTAGCTACTAGAAGACAGGAATACTGTGGTCATAAAGGGATGGACATAATACTCATGTACTGTAGGGTGTGGCTTTCAATCGATGCTCAGTTGGTACCAAAAAATATTCTCCACACGAATACACCAACACCAGCAGCCTGAAACGTTGATACAAGGCAGGATGTATCCATGCTTTCATGTTTACGCCAAATTCTGACCTTTCCATCTGAATGTCGTAGCAGAAATCCTGACTTGTCAGACCAGGAAGACTTTTTCCAACATTGTATTGTCCAATTGGTGTGGGTCTGTGCAAATTCTAGCATCAGATTCCTGCTCTTAGCTGACAGGCAAGGCACCCGGTGTGGTCTTCAGCAGACCTTGGTTGTAACAAGTGGTTAGTGCTGCCACATGATTGACTGATTAGAAGTTTTACGTAAACTAGCATTTGAACAGGTGTACCTAATGAAGTCGCTGGTGAGTGTATAGAAATTGTCAAACTAGTTCCTAATTTCTTGAAGAAAAAAGTGTTTAAGCTACCAGATGTTGTCAGGGTGAGGTTTTTATTATTTTGGTTCTGTACTCTAGCAGTTGTCAGGAGAGGTGTCGTATCTTGCCAGAGAAGGCAAATATGGTCATTTTTCTGCAAAAGAACTACTAAAGTCTGAAGCTAGTTTAGTAAGCATAACAACTTAACATTTATTTTGTTGTTAGTTGTTAATAGTGTAACTGATTAACGTTTTATTTTTTAATTATTGTTGTTGTGTGTTAGGTGACTTAGCTTTACTTATTATATATTGAAGAACATTAAAACGTTAATACTTTGGTAAATTTGAATAATAAAAAAAAAAAACTATAGAACAGCCTTTCTTGAAAGTAATTTTTCAGTTTTTCATGAATCGGTTTATGAATCGTTTAGGAATCAGAATAATTTTAAAAGTACCAGTTCGGCATCGGAATTGGAAAAATCTAAATGATACCCAACCTCAGTGCTTAATTTGAGGCAAATCATGCCGGAACAGGATAGGGGACCTCCCAGAATTCGTTCCCAGAAGTAATTTCTGTTCCAGGACCTATTTTGTTTGGGCTTATCCGCTAACTCTCCGGCACGATTTGTCCACTTCCATCACAGTTTGTCGTCAATACCGTAAACATTCACTAATAAAGGGATAAGAGTTCTATTCTTCCTCAATAATACGTTGTGTACTGATATCAATCTGTCATGTACGGTAAATGCGGCAAATCTTCCTACGAGTTGAAGCCAGTGTTGCCATGTCAGTGAACTTCCCGCAGAAGCACTATTTCAGTATGAAAAAAACAAAGAAATTGTCTCTAATGAAGAAATAAAAGTTAAGAAATTAAGAGAAAAAGGATAAAGGAAGTCAGTTATATGCCATTTCATTATAGAAACAAGTATAGGGAAAATATGTACACTCTGTTGTGCATAAAGAAATTCAACTAGTTTGAAGTAATTTTCCATGGTTTTGAGTCCTGAAATTCTCCAGAACCTGGCGACTGTGGCTGCAACACTTTTTCCAGATGTGTGTTGTCTTGTTTCGCGTGTTTCATGTTAGTGTAGTGGGTAGGCTTCTGAACTTAAAACAAACCATGGTGACTAACTTCTTAGAAGTCAAACAAGGAAATATTGTTGAAAACCAAGGTATAACTTTTTTTGTACAGATCTAATTAGCATTACTACTGATGAGTTTCATAACTGTCCTTTGTTAATGAACAAAGTTAAAATGAAATGTTGGTTTCTACTGTGCATGTTTCATTGACAACATGCTACTGTAGCTGTGCAAGTCAGCTTCAAAATACCTAAATGGAAAATACTTAGAGCTAGACCAAAAACATCCAGAGTTAAAGCCAAGGGCTCTGCTTGGCTATTGGGCTGTTTAGTATAGGTATATACACAGTGGCGTCTGGTCCCCACTTGTTGTCAACAGAAAGAACGGCAAACAAATTATGAATTATTCTTAATTCTAGAAGATTATTATCTGCTAAAATGTACCACGCGTCTTCAGAGTGTTAGTGCACAGGTTTGAAACCCTTCATTTGGAGTAGAATCTGGAATTAAAGTGCCTTGGTGCCACCAGCCATGGGACTGATTCCTTAACTGCTGGTTTATTGTGAGTGGTTTTCAAACGGTTAGCTTAAAAAAGATGGCACTCTTATTCTGTTTACTATGTCAGAGATCAGATGCTTGGTCGGGGTCAGAGAGAAACCTTTCCACCTTAAAGAGGATAAAAAGTTTCTATCGCAATGACAGGACATCCGCGACTCAGCGCATTGGCCATGCGGTGAAGAAAGCATGTTCAGCAGCTACTGCTGGATCGATAGTGATGAGTGTCAGTGTGTCCATGCTTATCTATTAAGGTTGTTGTAACAGATAGAATGGATCTGTAGCCCATTGTGGATCTCTGCTTCATTGTGGCCTTCAGTGTTGTTGAGATCATTGCCGTATGGCCTGCAGGCCCAATATTTATAGCTGGATTCACACCAGGTCCGGCAAACTGGTTGCATTGCGGCGGAAGTCCATTAATTTCAATAGGAAGCAATGCGCACCGCTGCAGCAAATCTACCGGAACCGGCAAAATGTGGATGCAGTGTTGCGGGTGTGTCGCAATAGTTTAAATTATCCAAAATGTGCGGTGCTTTGCTGTACGGCACCAGAACTGGAAGTTGATTTACCACAGAGGAAGCGCTAATATGTTGCTTTCACCTATGGGTTTATGGGAATGCAAGAATAGCTTTGATAGCTCAGTAGATGGTTTTCGTATTGTCAATGAACACTAAACTGAAAAAAGCTCCCGCCAGTCGCCTTGCTGGAGGAGGACAGTTGTATGCAATTTTAATTAATTACGATGTTGATTGTGGTGTACACATGTGTCTGCATTACGATGCCGTACGGTGATTTTTTTGCCAGACCTGGTGTGAATCCAGCCTATGAGCTTAGTTGTGTAAGCATAGATTTTGCATTCTTAATTTAAGTTTGTGACAATGATGTTGCATGTGTGAGAGGAGTGCATTTACATTACTAATGTGCAATCCGCTCTGTAGTTAAACATGTTTTGTGGAGCCATACTGTTTGTTGATGTGTTAAAAAAACATAAGTAGCAAGAGAGAGTATCTTAGTTTTACTGGTACAGTATGTAGCCTGTCTTTGGAAATGAGCTGTGCCTCACCAATTTCTTTACATATAAAAACGCCACTGTATATACAGTGTTGTGTTCCCATGGTTGAGGTTTTTAAATGGGTCTTGCTTAATTTGCGGGTAAAGGGCTAGTGACGATTTTAAGGCAGCGAATGGGGTTGTAGAATTTATCTGGTGAAATTGCTTATAAAGCTATAAAACCTATTTCTTGACTTTTTGTAATATAAAATAAGGATTCATATAAGGTAATTTTTCCCTACACAATGTAGTGTTTTGTTATTATAAATTTTTAAGTGAACCAAATTCCAATGCAAATTAATTATTTAAAAATCAATTCAATGTGGATTTGTTATTGTATGGATTTGTGTGGATTTGTGTGTGTTCATATGGATTTGTGTTTGTATGGATTTGTGATTGTATGGATTTGTGTTTGTATGGATTTGTGATTGTATGGATTTGTGATTGTATGGATTTGTGATTGTATGGATTTGTGTATGTATGGATTTGTATTTGTATGGATTTGTGTAGGGGACTTCTCCAGGAACCATCACCTTAATGTGGTGTTGAGGTTTGTGTGTCCCTATGAAACTGAGGGCTGTGTTGTCTGGAGTTTGGTGCTCCTGGTAGGGTCTCCCATGTCAAAGGGGTCTCAGTTGAGGGGCCAAAGAATAAAGGCAAAGAATGGTTCACCAAAACCCCAATGAAGAAGCAAGGAAGAGAAAGAGAGACCCTGCCCGGAGGAAGCCCAGGGCCCCCGTCTGGAGCCAAGGCCTGGATGGAGGGCTCGTCAGCGAGCACCTGGTGGCCGGGTTTGCCACGGAGCCCGGCCGGGCACAGCCCGAAGAAGCAACGTGGCACCTCCCTCTCCATCCCATGGGCCCACCACCTGTGGGAGGAACCGCTGAGGTCAGGTGCGCTGCCAAATGGGTGGTAGTGAAGGTCAGGGGCCTCAACGGACCAGACCTGGGTAGCAGAGGCTGGCTCTGGGGACGTGGAATGTCACCTCTCTGTGTGGGAAGGAGACGGTACTGGTGCAGGAGGTGGAGCGCTACCAATTAGATCTTGTGGGGGTTACCTCTATGCACAGTCACGGTTCTGGAACCATTCTCCTGGATAGGGGTTGGACTCTTTTCTTCACCGGAGTTGCCCAGGGTGTGAGGCGCCGGGCGGGTGTGGGGATACTCACAAGCCCCCGGCTGAGCGCCGCTACGTTAAAGTTTACCCAGGTGGACAGGAGGGTCGCCTCCCTGCCCCTGCGGGTTGCTGGGGGGAAAACTCTGACTGTTGTTTGTGCATATGCACCGAACAGGAGTTCAGAGTATTCAGCCTTCTTGGAGACATTGAATAGAGTCCTGTATGGGGCTCCAGTTGGGGATTCCATAGTTCTGCTAGGGGACTTCAACACGCACACGGGCAATGATGGAGACACATGGAGAGGCGTGATTGGGAAGAACGGCCTCCCTGATCTAAACCCGAGTGGTAGTTTGTTGTTGGACTTCTGTGCTAGTCATGGATTGTCTATAACGAACACCATGTTCAAACATAGGGATGCTCATAAGTGTACTTGGTACCAGAGCACCCTAGGCCGAAGGTCGATTTTAGAATAGTTTCATCTGATCTGAGGCCGTATGTTTTGGAAACTCGTGTGAAGAGAGGGGCGGAGCTTTCAACCGATCACCATCTGGTGGTGAGTTGGGTCAGGGAGTGGGGGAAGACTCTGGACAGACCTGGTAAACCCAAACGGGTAGTGTGGGTGAATTGGGAACATCTGGAGGAGGCCCCAGTCTTTGGCAGACTTTGACAGACTTTCAACTCACGCCTCCGGCTGAGCTTTTCGTGCATCCCTGTGGAGGTTGGGGGCATTGAACCCGAGTGGACATTGTTCAAAACCTCCATTGCTGAAGCTGCAGTGGGGAGCTGTGGTCTTAGGGTCTTGGGTGCCTCAATATGCGGTAACCCACGGACACCGTGGTGGACACCAGTGTTCAGGGAAGCCGTCCGATTGAAGAAGGAGTCTTTCCAGGATATGTTATCCCGGAGGACTCCAGAGGCAGTTGCAGGGTACCGAAGGGCCGCAGCCTCTGCCATGAAAGAGGCAAAGCAGCAGCTGTGGGAAAAGTTCGGAGAAGACATGGAAAGGGACTTTCGGTCGGCACCAAAGTGCTTCTGGAAAACCGTCCGCGACATCAGAAAGGGGAAGCGTGGAACCATCCAAGCTGTATACAGTGAGGGTGGGACTCTGTTGACCTCAACTGAGGAGGTAATAGGGCGGTGGAAGGAGCACTTTGAGGAAATCCTAAATCCTACTTCTATGTCCTCTGTATTAGAGGCAGAGCTAGAGGATGATGGGGGATTGTCGTCAATTTCCCTGGTGGAAGTCAGTGAGGTAGTCAAACAACTCCACAGTGGCAAAGCCCCAGGGATTGATGAGATCCCTCCAGAAATGCTGAAAGCTCTGGATGTGGAGGGGCTGTCTTGGCTGACATGCCTCTCCAACATTGTGTGGGAGTCACTGAGGTAGTCAAACAACTCCAGAGTGGCAAAGCCCCAGGGATTGATGAGATCCGTCCAGAAATGCTGAAAGCTCTGGATGTGGTGGGGCTGTCTTGGCTGACACGCCTCTTCAACATTGCATGGAAGTCTGGGACAGTGCCAAAGGAGTGGCAGACTGGGTGGTGGTTCCCCTGTTCAAAAAGGGGGACCAGAGGGTGTGTGCCAATTACAGGGGTATCACACTTCTCAGCCTCCCTGGTAAAGTCTACTCTAAGGTGCTGGAAAGGAGGGTTCGACCGATAGTCGAACCTCAGGTTGAAGAGGAACAATGTGGCTCTGTATGACCAAAGCGAGAGCTGTGTCCGTGTTCTCGGCATTAAGTCAGACTCGTTTCATGTTAGGGTTTGTCTCCGCCAGGGCTGCACTTTGTCACCAATCCTGTTTATAGTATTTATGGACAGGATATCGTGGCGTAGTCGGGGTGGGGATGGGTTGCAGTTCGGTGGGCTGAGGATCTCATCGCTGCTTTTTGCAGATTATGTGGTCCTGATGGCATCATCGGCCTGTGACCTTCAGCACTCACTGGATCGGTTCGCAGCCGAGTGTGAAGCGGCTGGGATGAGGATCAGCACCTCTAAATCTGAGGCCATGGTTCTCAGCAGGAAACCGATGGAGTGCCTACTCCAGGTAGGGAATGAGTTTTTACCCCAAGTGAAGGAGTTCAAATACCTTGGGGTGGAGCGGGAGCTTGGTGGGAGAATGGGCACAGCGGAGGCGGTATTACACTCAATATATCGTACCGTTGTGACAAAAAGAGAGCTGAGCCAGAAGGCAAAGCTCTCAATCTACCGGGCAGTTTTGGTTCCTATCCTCACCTATGGTCATGAAGGCTGGGTCATGACCGAAAGAATGAGATCCGGGGTACAAGCGGCCGAAATGGGGTTCCTCAGGAGGGTGGCGGGCATTTCCCTTAGAGATAGGGTGAGAAGCTCAGTCATCCGTGAGGATCTCAGAGTAGAGCCGCTGCTCCTTTGCATCGAAAGAAGCCAGTTGAGGTGGTTTGGGCATTTGGTAAGGATGCCCCCTGGGCACTTCTCCAGGGAGGTGTTCCAGGCACGTCCAGCTGGGAGGAGGCCTTGCGGAAGACCCAGGACTAGGTGGCGAGATTATATCTCCAACCTGGCCTGGGAACGCCTCGGGATCCCCCAGTCGGAGCTGGTTAATGTGGCTCGGGAAAAGGACGTTTGGGTTCCCCTGCTGGAGCTGCTGCCCCCGCGACCCGATCCCGGATAAGCAGACAAAAATGGATGGATGGACAATGTGATTTTCTGGATTTTTGTTTTAGATTCCGTCTCTCACAGTTGAAGTTTACCTATGAGAAAAATTACAGACCTCTACATGCTTTACAGTGCTTTATAGTGTATCAAATACTTGTTCTCTCCACTGTATGTTAGAACATGACTGACATTAACACATATTTTTAAATAAAATAAATTAAACTCTGAAGGAAACAAGCCAAACCCTGAAGGAAATAAAAATATGAATGAATTCAACAAATGTTAAATATGATTTGCAATTTATTTTTCATATTGGCAGTAATAATGCATATCCCATAAAGAAAAAGATAAAGCAATATAAATTAAAATTCATTTGAATTTTAGTTTGAGTTTTGCACTAAAAATGCATACCCATTTAGAAAACGAAATCTTAAAAGTCTGTTTGCATTTTCATTTGAGTTTTGTCAGTCATAGATTTTCATAAAGGCATAGACTGTTGTCCTAGTGAACCAACTCTCACGGCATTGAGTTGTAAAAAAAGTTGTGAAGATCAGAATTGTCAGCACTTCCATCTTGCAATTAAACAAATGCTTAAGATAAAATAAAAACTGTAATTTATAATGTAATGTTTTTTATTAATATAATAACAAAATGTTACATTGGTCACGCACTAGAATTGAACCTGGATCGCCCGCCTGAGAGAGTAGGTCAAAACACATGCTATCAAAGCGTTATGTCATGTGGTTGGTTTTAGCTTTTATAGGTTTTAATGGTCTAGACTGTATAGTATTTAATGCATCAAAAGGTATTTTAAAAATAAATGAAGACAGTTTAAATGGGATATTTTTTTGTTGGAGAGTAGTTCAATTGATAGAGTGCCACAAATAGTACATTTCCCTTCAAAATGTAGTTGTTTTAATGATATACAACAAATACAAAAGGTTTTCTGGCATAGACTGTTATTGTTTCCCAGAAAAACTTTGTGTTGATTTGCTGCCAGCAGAAAATCTTTTTTATCGAAATAGCATACTGTAACGTTTCTCAGTTCCTCTTCCCAGAGAACTACAGCTTCCCCTTCCTAGTTTCCTCAGAACTACATTTCCCATTCCCCAGTTCATCTTCCCTGTAAAATACAGCTTCCCTGGTCTTGCCTCCTCAGAACTACATTTCCCATAACCTGGACTCAATCAACCAAATTCCATTCACCTGCTCTCACCCAGTCCTATTTATGACACACACACACCATTGTCTCTTCGTGAGGTATTGTGAGTATTGAGTTCTTCATACTGAGCATTCATTTATTGTATTGTTATTCTGGCCTGACCTCTGCATTGATTATTAAGTATTTTGTCTCGGATTATCCCTAGTACCTTTGCCTATACTCTTGGATTGATATTCTGGCCTGACCTGTGCATTGTTTATTCTATATTGTGTTTTGGATTTCCCTCTATACATTCGCCTGAGCTGTTGTTGCCTTGCATTTGAACCCTGTGTAGAATAAACATTATTGTTCCTTTTATACCTTGGGAGTATCGTTACACATACATATTGAATAGTATATTATATCAAAATTCTAAGAAACACATCAAATGATCATCTTTAAACAGAAACTGTTTTCCTTTTGGGGAAGTGCCCCATTGCGTAGCCAGATTACTTCAGGTACGTACAGTAATAATACAGTGTGACAGGCACGCCACCAGTGTTGGGTATAACGCATTACTAAGTAACGTGTTACACTAGTCACACTACTTTTTTTTAAGTAACCTAACGCGTTACTTTCAAAATTCAAGTTATTAGTTACTAGTTACATTAATAACGAGACAATTTGTTACATTTACGTTATATATTTTCACCTTTTCTGTTTTACAACACAATTTTATAATTTATTATCAGTTGTCGTTTTGTTTTTTAATCCGTATTTCATTAGTGCGCCTCCACGCCAATCAAAAAAAGGAGAGATCTTGCACTTAAAATTGTAATGCGCAGAGTTATGACCATTGGAGGTTAGCAAAATGAAAGAATTCATCGCCTACATTTTTATATAATATATATTATATATATTATAATATTCACATTACTTCAAAACTATCAAAAAGCAGGGAGGATAAATAAATGTTTCTAGTGAGCTGTGCACCTGTCGAGTGGGAATATAATAGAAAGCTTGTCATCGTTCGTCTCACTCAATGTTTTGACCGAAATTGCTTTTTTCTTCTATGGCGTCTACAACGAGTGGAGGTATGTTATTTTCAAGTTATATTTCCCCGGTTATTCCAATAAACACGCGTTGAAAACGTGCATAATGTTACAGAAAATGTCCAATGTGCTTTAACAGGCGATGAGAACGCACTTTATGGAAGTTTTGTACATACATTAGGCTACATAAGGTGCGCAAGGATTCAAGTGACATGCACTCGGAATGTGTGTATTTGTGCCAGTAAACACACATTCAGAATGCTTATAATTCTGCCACCAACAGATCTAAACTGTACCCTTTAGACCAGAGGTGGGCAAACTATGGGGCCCGCCGGGTCCTTTGATCTGGCCCTCCAGGCGTTTTTACCCTCCACAGTCTCCCGCAATTGTATCGCAATTATCTCGTGAACCGTATATGCTAGAAACTAAAGCTTGGTAACTTTGGAAAGATGAACATCAGCCGAAATGAGTGTTGGCTCATCCATGTGAGTTTATCAGAGCCGGAGCTATCGCGGCTCGAAGTCGGTCATGTTTTTTTGACTTTAGCTTTTTTTTACTGAACACATTAAAGACAGGAAGTAGGACGTGAAAATGAAAAAATAGCAACGCTGCAATGATGTAGGACATCATTTTGCACAATACCAACATGGTGCCAATATGGTTGGAAAGAGGGGTTTCCGCTGATAAAATAATGCCAATGCAAATAATGAGGAGTGGTTTGTCCATGTGGATTAATGACAGACGGAGATATCGAGTCACAAAGTTGGGTACTTGTTACTGACTATATTTTGGTAAACTAAAAACATTACAGTCAAACAAGGAAAAGGTGTAACAAAACATTTATTTTCTGTAGGATACACTGTGTAGGGGGTGGGGTTCACACTGTGTAGGGGGTGGGGTTCATTTAATGAAATAACATTTCCTATTTTTCATACATCGCTATAAAATGCGGCCCTTCACTTGGTTTCAAAAGCTCAATGTGGCCCTCAAGCAAAAATAATTGCCCACATCTGCTTTAGGTTGCTTTCACACCTGCCTAGTTTGGTCCGTTTAAAACCCTGGAGCGTTTGGTTGGATAGTCCGGTTCGTTTGGGCTGGTGTAAAAGCTCATCCAAACTCTGGTGCGGACCAAACAAACAAACTCTGGTCCGCTTCAAAACGGGGGTCTCGGGCCGCTTCCAAGTGAACTAGAGTTCGGTTCAATTTAGGTGTGAACGCGATTCGACCTAAATACAGGAAGCAAACCAAAAAACAGTGTATTTTATAACATTTCCTCTGGAGATAATTTTTTCTGGTGTAGCATACTGTGATTGGAATAACAGTTCTCAGCCTAGAATCAGGATAACATTTTGAAATCAATAGCCAATTTGGTGTCAAATGAATTTAATTCTACAGTAGTCTGGTAATAAGCAAGATAATGTAGAGTGAGCGGTTCATCGTTTTGCCTCAGGTTTAATTCGAAAAGTCTGTTCCCTGTAGGATAGTGTTTCCTCCTGTAAAAATGATTAGTAACTCTCCGTAGTTAGGAATTGGTTTAAGGAGGAGAAATACTTGTCTCTTTCGAATAATGAAATGCTCCACAACTCCATGCCTTGTATTACAATATTTGATTGATGGAAACACCAAAGCAAAACCAAAAACCCCGAGATTATATACATTTGGTGTTGTTCCATTTTTTCTGAGACCAGGAAGTAACGGCGAGTTTGCCTTAACTTTTCAAAGTAATTCCATTGCTAGGCAACAACCTGGCCATGTGACATGTGTTGAGAGTGTTTGGTGCGTTTGACAAAGTGCAGTGTGAAAGCAAACCGAACCAAATGAAAAATGAAACAATGTTGCAACTTCACCCCCGAATCGCACCGAGTCTACCGAACTATAGGTGTGAAAGCGACCCTAGACTCAATATTTCTGGTTCAGGCCTGCTCAATGTATTCTCCATGTGACTGCATATTGTATGTAACTCAAAATATTTTTTTATCTGTATTTCTTTACTCAGTTAAAATTTGTTATATACTCAGACATTGAGATGAAATTGGTTTTACATACAAACACTCACACATTCATCAGAAATAGACGGATCATATTTGTCAATTGGATCATGCACAGAGATAGTAGTTACCACAAGTCTGCATTCAACATGATCAGGCAATCACTATATAGGGGCGGCAAGGTGGCCTAATTGTTTTAGGGCCCATGATTCGTTTTTGAAGAATCCCCCAGAAGAATGGTTCAACCCCCCCTCCCCACACACACACACTACCAAGGTGAAGCCTTTATCATTTTGTTTTTGAGCAAGACAGTTAACTTTCCCCAACACTGCATGCCATGTCGGTGCTATTCCACACACAGCACAGAGTAATAGTTAATCTGGCCAACAGGCTACTATGATGAATTATTTTCAAACATTGAAAAGCTTAAATTGAATTTATGAAAGGGTATATGTACCGGTACTGTATATACATTTTTTCACTCTCTCTCAGCCTCTCCTTTTGCATGGACCCTTCAAGATAAGTCCAAACATTTGCTTCTGTATCAGTTTACACTTCAATACCATAAGGCCCAGAATTCACTGTCAACTTTGCTCCCTGCAAATCACTTTGGTGACATTGACTATAGCGTAAAGCCTTTGGCCTTACTACCTAGCAATTTACCGTGAAAGTATTAACATTTACAATTGGTCATAATTTCATCAGAGAGCTATATCTTTCTTCAGTCGGTAGAGTTTGAACCATAATCTGTCACAGATACATTTGAAATGAAGTCACATTTATCACACAATAAGCACGAACAAAGGATTCATCGTTAAGTCCCCATAAATCTTGCTTTTGAGCTACAGTAACATGTTGAACAACAAGTTTTTTCGTTTGGGAATAGTTTCACGTAATCAGCACGGTGGGGTTGGGGGTTTTGTAACACAATGACTAGCTAATTGGCCATCAGAGCATGGTCTGGCCGAGGGGAGATTAAAAGTGTCACCTTTCTACAAAAATGAAGCACACTTTTCTCTGCCAACTTCTTCATGATCTCAGTCTGGTCTGGTCAGCACAAAGGGTGACAGATAAAAATATATCGTTAATTACCTACATTATACATTTGTAAGCATTGTCCTATATTGCTGAGTTAAAATAATCATAAATACCGTAATTCCTCAAATAAAAAACAGTAATCAATTAAACGCCAGGCCTCTGATAGTGGCCAGGGGCGTGGTCAACACGGACAAATAAAGGCCGGTCCTAAATAAAGGCTGGGGGAATATTACGTGTGGATAATCTCCTATAGGTGCCTTGCATAAAATGTGCATTCCAGTTAAGCGTAATGTACATTTCTATCACTATAATAGATTCAACAATATATTCATGCTATTTTTGGATTATGGTACTTCTGCTCCTGCGAGCTGCCATTCCGTAGGTTTTTGTTCCAAACCTAATTTAGCACAAGTGATGCTACTCACTACCAGTTTGAAACGCTAACTCAAGGTAGTCGCAACTCGGGTTGGACGGAACATTTACGGAATGCCAGCTCGCGGGAGCAGGTAATAGTATTGCTAAGTATAAATGTCCTGTTGTCAAATACTGAAGCTGACCCTTCCCCCCCAAAAATAAAAAATAAAAATGTTTTACTCAGCTTGGTGTTGTTTGTATTAACTACGTTAATTTTTTTCAACTATGTATTGGATTTGGAACGGTTACAAGAAGTGTTGAGATTGCGATAACAACGTAATGCAGCAATAAAAGGCAAACTGGAACAAGGATTTACACAAAAATAGAGCCAATTATACTTATCAAACAGAGGGAATCAGAAATAAAGGCCTGCCTCTAACAAAAGCCTGCTTCAAATAAAAGCTGGTTGCCTTCTGCAGGAGAGGTAAATAAAGGCCCCAGTCTTTATTTGAGGAATTACGGTAGTCATTAAATAAAACCTAAATGACCAGGTAATGGTAGTGTATAACTAACTAGTTATCATAATTAATAAAAAAATCTGTTTGAATGCATCCTCTATAAACAAGCTGAGAAAAAAAGGAGATGGTCCTGAACAGGTGTAGAACTTAAAACTACATACACTGAAAAATGTCACTGTCATCTCAACCAATCTAGCCCGCTACACCACTGAGCTGTAGGGATTTCCATGAAAAAAAGAAGTTATCTTTAGAGGGAGCGGCTTTCAGAGGTTACAGTATTGTATGACGAATTAACAGCATCGTTCCTTACCCTTTTTTCTCCCGCAAAGTAAAACTGTACCTTGATATACTGTGTAAATAGTTACAATTTTTCACAAAGGATTCAGGGATGCATCCTGATTGGAGAATGCAGACGCAGTAGTCTACAATATTTATTTGCATTCATAAAGCAGTTTTAAAACAAACAAGGCATTATTTAAATTAAGAAAGGTATTCTACTGTGTATAATAATACAACTACATTGATTTAATATCAGTCTATGTCCCTAAAAAAAACATATCTCTAGGAAGCATTAGAACTGCAATCTCCTGTTTCTTTTTAACTATATGCACCGATTGGTGCCGCGGTACGAAAAGCACCACTTTATCATGTGACATCTGTAGCTTTACCCGGTGGCCACTAACCATAGCAGCCAGCAGCTTCATTCACCTGATTAAGTTTCATCCTTTGCTGTATTACTTCTTCACTGTATTCTGGCTCAAACGTATGGTTGTATATTACCATTAAATAACACTTGATCAAAGTTGAAATCATCCAGCTCTTCTGATATTTCATCCATTGCAGAAAGTTTTTATTTCTCTCAGCTCATGTTATTTTACTACGTATATAGCAGTATTCTTGACCTTGAAACTGAAATTGTGACCTCAATACTGAAGCGTGACAATAAAAGATAAGGTATCAGACTGAGTGCTTCCCCTGAGTCTAGCTGTAGTTTGAAAAAAAATCTACCAATGATTTCACTGGCACAAAATGTGGAAACACATTGAAGTATACTGGAGGTGGAAGTAAATTAGAAGCAGTGTTTTGGAAGCAAGTCATTGAACTTAATTAATTAACTTAGACAAACAGGCTGTTGTGTTGATGGCGATAAGGACAAGGACATCACTGGGATGTAATACTGTCCATGCATTTGTCGGTCAGGAGCTATATGACCTAGGTAACTCAGCCGGTAGGTTCAAACCTTGGTCAAAAATTCCCCCGAAGTCGACCAAGCCCAGATACCGCAGAGCTGGTGGGACACAGGCAGACCGGCAACAGCAGAGTTGGTGGCCCACCCGCATTTTAGATTTTTTTGTAATGTCTAAAATAAAAATAAAGTAAAAAATATATATATTATAAAGGATCACTGTTGACCCCTAAAGAGCTCAAAATTGTTGTGCCAGTCATGTTTCCAACAACGACAGTCACTAAAAACACCTCAGCAAGTCTGGAAGTTCCCAACTCTGCAACCATAAGTGCCAGGAAATTCACCCAGTGACGTGACCAACATTTTCGAAGCTATAAACGGTTATTTTTTTATTGAGTCAATCATTGCATTGAGTCAAATGGAGAATAAAACTGGACAAATAAATATCAAGAAATCAACTGAAGTTGCAGTTTTGTAAATGTTGTGTTGACGTCACTTTGTGAAATTCCAAATTCTTGCGTGTTTTAGTGATTCTTGTGTCAGAAAATGAGCTGTTTAGGGGTCAGGAGTGACATATAAATATGGTTATATTATATTTGGATGTTGTCGTAATCAATTTTCTAAATACACTGCTCAAAAAAATAAAGGGAGCACTAAGATAACACATCCTAGATCTGAATGAATGAACTAATCGTATGAAATAATTTGGTCTTTACATAGTTGAATGTGCTGACAACAAAATCACACAAAAATGATCAATGGAAATCAAATTGATCAACCC
>JACXGM010017216.1:0-19893 GCA_016801145.1 Umbra pygmaea
ATCAGTCTGTCTCTGAGCAAGGCATCAGTCTGTCTCTGAGCAAGGCATCAAGTCTGATCAGTCTGTCTCTGAGCAAGGCATCAAGTCTGATCAGTCTGTCTCTGAGCAAGGCATCAGTCTGATCAGTCTGTCTCTGAGCAAGGCATCAGTCTGTCTCTGAGCAAGGCAGTTATGAATAATTGCTTTCAGCACATTGCTGAATTGTGTTTCTAAGTCATACTTACCTGAGGTCTATACAAAGGAACAGGATTCAGGGTTAGCAAGCTAACATCGTGTTGAACTCTGGGTGTTGACCATGGTTTACTTGTTACCGGGATACATCACCATGGTAACTTATGCTGCACACCTAACCTGCTCAACATGAATAAAAGCACTGCCTACTGACCAACTCCTAATTGCAAATGGCAGCATAATTCATAGACCATCCTGTGGAACTCTGCGCGGAGTGTACTCCAAGAAAAGCAAGAATATTTAGAGACTGAGAACCCATTGGCTTTCGCTGATGAGTAATATGAAGGATATAGATTCTCAGCAGAGGGACTGTTCTTTTTTTGTCAAACACTTAAAGGAGATTTCCGGGCGATTTCAAAACGTAGCTCTGTTGTTTGCATATCGGAAGTGCTGTCAGTAGCGTTAATAACTCAAACAATCTGTATTGCCAAAACCGTGTTTACCTTTTGCTGCCAGTATACAACCATTACGCATTTACGGGGCAAGTTAAAAAACGTGCTTTGAGCCACTAAACATGTTTGAAAAAATGTCATTAGTAGTCCATATCCATGTGCAGTTATTCCTTATAGTGAACACAGTGAATTTGAACAAATAAGTTTGTGTACATACCTCTGTTTATTTCCCATTTTCCAGTTAAGTCCACACTAGTCGATTGTCAAAGTCATACAATGCAATATTCCAAAACATATTTTTTTACCGCAAAAAAAACAATTTGCCGTGGGTATATCCATAAACTACTTTCACAACATTGATCGGCTGTAACCTGACAATTGCCTTCACAGCTCCCAAGAGTTCAAGAGTTATCGTGCATGTGCATAGGTAACTAAGCAGCACTTGACTCAGTCGGTGAGCTGCCAAGGAAGCGGTGTCAGGTTACCTGGCAGACTTGCTACATATTATTTGGACATAACCACGGCAAATCGCTTTTTTGCGAAAAAAATACGTTTGGAATATTGCATTGTATGACTTCGACAATCGACTAGTGTGGACTTGGACACTGTAAAATGGGAAATAAACAGAGGTATGTACACAAACTTATTTGTTCAAATTCGCTGTGTTCACTATAAGGAATAACTGCACATGGATATGAACTAGTAATGACATTTCGAACATGTTTAGTGGCTCAAAGCACATTTTTTTAATTGCTTTGCTGCATACCTCGGTTGTAACGAGTGGTTATTTCAGTCAAAGTTGCCCTTCTATCAGCTTTAAGCAGTCGGACCATTCTGCTCTGACCTCTAGCATCAACAAGGCGTTTTCGCCCACAGGACTGCCGCATACTGGATGTTTTTCCCTTTTCACACCATTCTTTGTAAACCCTAGAAATGGTTGTGCTAGAAAATCCCAGTAACTGAGCAGATTGTGAAATACTCACACCGGCCGGCCTGGAACCAACAACCATGCCACGCTCAAAATTGCTTAAATCCCCTTTCTTTCCCATTCTGACATTCGGTTTGGAGTTCAGGAGATTGACTTGACCAAAACCACACCCCTAAATGCATTTGAGCAACTGCCATGTGATTGGATGAGTAGATAATTGCATTAATGAGAAATTGACCGGGTGTTCCTAATAATCCTTTAGGTGAGTGTATGTGAACTTCACTGATAAGAATGGGAATAAAACTCTTGCAAAATGTACATTTGATATTTAATCGATTTGTGTTATGAAGCTATGAATTAGTGCTTGTGCAATAATTGTGAGGGGGAAGGTGTTGTCTTTATAGGTTTTTATTTAGAAACAATATTTTTTCTACATTGCCAGGGCTCAGGTGATTCCTTTTTGCCCTGGATTTCTTTTCATTACCTGGCTTGACTGAACCTAACAATTGCAATCTTGATATGACTGCAATTGGTTATTAATTCGGTAAGTCAACCTAGGATTTCTCAATCTAGTGAAAAGCGCGTTCACAACAGGCAGTGTGTGCACCATAGGACCAATCGCAGACACGCACAAGTCTATGAGAGCCGCATATTTTGCTCAACTGTAGTAAATGATAATTTTAGAAAAAATAGAGCATAAAAAATATAATCCAGACATGAAGCAGGAAGGAAAGCTGGGAATTTTTTATTTATTTATCATATCCTTTAATTTGCAACCCTGACAGTATTAAATGGTCATGGGAGCAAATAAAAAATGTACAAAGTGTGTAAATTAATCAGTGTTAAAATACTTGGTTGTTCAACAAATGTATGTATAAGTACTGCATGAGTAGATAGTAAATGTATGTACTGACATGCACTGGCACATACGGCTGAAGAAGCTTAAAAAGACACGTCACTCTCCACTGAGAATCTATATAATTCATAAAGATTCTCATCATAGAAAGCCAATGGCCACTCCCAGAATGGTGACCCATCTTTCAATCAAGAATTGATTGGTCGGTAGGTGATGGTTTTGTTTAGGTTAATCGGTTTGCTTTTGTTTAGGTTAATCTCAACTATAACCTGCTCCAGAGCAATAAAAAAAAAGTATTTTAATTGTATAAAGGCCCGTGACTAAATGAGGATTATTGGATTAAAAGAAAATGTGCAATATGCATCAAAATTAAATTAGACTGGTGCTAAAAATTTGGGCACCATTTTCGTTTTGTTGATTTGAATACCTGTAACTACCTAGCACTGATTAATTGGAATACACAATGGTGTGGTCATTAAGCCTTGAACCTCATAGACTGGTGCATCCAATCATGAGAAAAAGTATTTAAGGTGGCCAATTGCAAGTTGCTGTTATCTTTGACTCTCCTCTGAAGAGTGGCAACATGGGAGCCTAAAAACAACTCTCAAATGACCTGAAAACAAATGTTGTTCAACATTATGGTTTAAAGGGCGGCTACAAAAAGCTATTGCAGAGATTTAAGCTGTCAGTGTCCACTGTGAGGAAATGGAAGACCCAAGGCATAGTTCTTGTTAAGGCCAGAAGTGGCAGGCCAAGTAAAATATTGGAGAGGCAATGGTGAAGTGTGAGTGGTCAAAAACCGCCCACAGACCACCTCCGAAGACCTACAACATCATCTTGCTGCAGATGGTGTCACTGCATTGTTCAACATTTCAGCGCTCTTTGCACAAGGTGAAACTGTACAGGAGAGTGATGCCAAAGAAGCCTTTTCTGCACACACCAAAAAACATGGTTGCTTGAGGTATGCAAACACACATTTGGACAAGCCAGCTTCATTTTGGATGAAGGTGCTGTGGACTGATGAAACAAAGATGGAGTTATTTGGTCATAACAAGGTGCCTTATGCATGGCGGCAAAATAACACAGCGTTCCAAGATAAACACTTGCTACCCACAATAAAATTTGGTGGAGGTTCCATCATGCTTTGGGGCTGTGTGGCCAGTGCCTGTACTGGGAATCTTGTTCAAGTTGAGGGTTGCATGGATTCCACTCAATATCAGCAGATACTTGAGAATAATGTAGAGGAATCAGTCACAAAGTTGAAGTTATGCCGTGGCTGGATATTTCAACAAGACAATGACCCAAAACACTGCTCAAAATCAACTCTGGCATTTATGCAGAGGAACAAGTACAATGTTCTGGAATGGCCATCCCAGTCCTGAAACCTGAATATCATTGAAAATCTGTGGGGTCATTTGAAGCGGACTGTTTTGCAAAGAGGAATGGTCCAAAATACCTTAATCCAGAATCCAGACACTCACTGCAGGCTATAGGAAGTGTCTAGAGGCTGTTATTTTTGCTAAAGGAGGCTCAACTAAATATTCATGTAATATTTCTGTTGGGGTGCCCAAATGTATGCACCTGTCTAATTTTGTTTTGATGCATATTGCACATTTTCTGTTCATCCAATAAACCTAATTTCATTACTGAAATATTAATGTCATTCAGTTATTTGATAGATCAAAATGAAATTGCTGATCCAAACACCCAATTATTTATAAATGAAAATCATGGAAATTGCCAGGGGTGCCTAAACATTTGCATATGACTGTATTATTAACATGGTGGCCATCCACCAACCATCCACTACTCCGTCCATGTGGACCATCCAGGGTTGCACGGCACTCAGCAGTAAACAAGACTGTTTGAAAATTAGTCTTCATGTATTTCTGGGCCCACTGTAACCGTTTCTGCTTGTGAGCATTGGTTAGGGGTGGTCGAATAGTAGGTTCATGCACAATTGCAAGCCTCTGGAGGATCCTAAACCTTGAGGTTTGTGGGACTCCAGAGGCACCAGCAGCTCCAAATACCTGTTTGCTGCTTTGTAATGGCATTTTAGCAGCTGCTCTCTCAGTTCGATGAATTTGTCTGACGGTAATCTTCCTCATTATGCGTTTATCTGCACAAACCCATATGTGGTCTGAATCAGCCACAAGTCTCCTCAAAGTATGATGATCACGCTTAAGTTTTCGTGAAAAATCTCTAATGTTTTCATACCTTGTCCAAGGCATTACACTATTTGATGCTTTTCTGCAGCAGAGATCCACAGAGAAACCTGTGGCCTGCTTAATAATGTGGAACAGCCTTAAATATTTAACCTTTAATTTTGCTCACCTGGCAAACTAATTATCACATTGATGTCAGTGATCTAAAGAGCCCGGAGACATACAATCCATGAATTTGATTGAAAAACAAAATATTTGTTTATGACAATTAATTCCAATTTGCATAATAAATTGGAACACAATGTTTATCCTGAATATTTTGAGTATTTCTGAAATCTTTAAAAAAATGGAGGCATTTAGCTTTCAGTATAAGTCAGGTATATAATAAGATCATCATTTTTTATTTTTCTGCTTACCAATACTAATAACATTCCCTCTTTGGTCCTGTCTTATGTATTCTGCTAGGGGTATAATTGCTAGTGCAAACAATATACAACTCAGCTGATAATTTATTATTGGTGTATATTTTTGCCTTTGGATACTTGTATAGTAATTTTATGAAGTTTACTATTTCCCCTGGAAAATTAAAGGCCTTCATATTCTTAGAAAGAAAAGGCCATTCTAGATGGTCAAAGGCCTTTTTGGCATCACCGCTGCTATTTTTAAATCTATATAGTTTTTTTTAGCATAATGTATTATAAAAAACATGATGTAATGTAATATTTGTTTGTAGATGCTGTATTTTTATAAAACCTGTCTGATCAATATGTATTAAATCTGAGAGCACTTCTGTAATTCTGCTACTTATGAATTATGTTATTTTTTTATCACAATTAATTAGGCTTATGGGTCTGTAATCTGCTAGTGATTCTACAAATTTACAAGGTTTTAGTATAACTGAAATGACTGTTTGGTACATAAAACTAGGAAGCTCTGAATTCCAACCGAAAGGAATTTTTGCAGTTCCTAGAACATAACATTCCTATAACCCTTTTTTTCTCGTGTTCAGACTGGACCAATTTGGTGATTTATTAAGTTCCTTGAACCGCAATTAGCCTTTCGCAGAGCCCCGCCCCCCCTTAGTTAACATTGCTACGTCCGACAAACAAATGGTCAAACACCCGACCAGTGCAACAGATTGCCATAACGGAAAAGGTATACCGTGCGTGTCAGTTACCTTTTTTGGAGCATTACCTCCGCGATATCCTCAAGATCGAGGCAAAAGGGGTTACAGTATATAGTGGAGGTATATACTCAAAATATAAAAATATGCAATGAAGGAGACAAGACTACTATCGAGGGTAATGCTTACCGGTCTCAAGCTAAATCTGAGAAACACCATGACCTGTACCTCAAACGCAATCAGCACAGCCTTGTGGACCAGTCATGCTCTTGGGTAGGTTATCCGTTCATAAAATGCTACATGAAAGATAAAACAAAATTAATTAAAATTGCTTGTTGGGGCGCTATGTTCAACTTTGTTGTAAACTGACGAAAGATAAAGTTGGGGAGCTCAAAGACCCAACACAACAGCAGCAAACCTAGCGTTAGCTAACATGTTAACTAATGTTGGTTAAAGCTAAAGGGCTCGTTAAACTTAGCTTAGAGAGTAGGTTAACATTCTGGCAATGATACCCATGGTAATCATAACTTTGGTCCCAGTTGTGTTCTTGCCTCTAGTTAGTAGATCTAGATAACACGGTAACTAGTTAGCTGTTAGCCTTACCTTTGAGCAGACGTATTTATGCTTCGTAATGTTAGACACATTTAACTGGGAGTGGAGCCGTCCACACTGTTTTATCCATTGTAGGCACCGCTCACGTTGTGTTATTGGCTTTGGGAAGGGAAAGAACACAACTCCTCCAGACAATCTCTCGGGGTATCTAGTGTCCGATTTACAAACGCCGTTGGCGCACAGCTTTACCATCCTGCTTGGAGTCAATGTTTGTCGGACCTGCTCACATTGTAACAGTTGCTATGATGTGTGATTGGACAATGGCAGTTTTGGGGGAGGGGCCGGTTTAAGTCAATTCTTGTAACTTTCAGCTCCTACTTCAGGGCGGGGTCTTTCCCTTTTCCTAGGTATACATTGATTGGTCCAACTTATAAGTCATGCCGACTGTCAATCCAGAACTTGCAGCGTGCCATCTGTAAATAAAACCATGCCTTCTGTGTTAGCAAAACATTACTTGACTACGTGAATTACTAAGAGAATGCATGGAATGCCAAACTCGAACGCCGTTCATACTCCGTTATGAGGATTTAGCTATGCTTAAGTCTAGTGACGACACTATAAAGACAGTTACGCTGCTTGCGTCACTTCCCTTACCCCTCCTAACAGTTCCTATGGCCACTTGGCCAGTGCGAATCAAGGGGTAGGCTTACACCCGTAAGTTGTTGCAGCCCTGGGTGGATTCTGATGCTACCTGTCTATCACCTTAAGGTAGCATTCTATTCATTTTAGGGGTCACTTTGACAGCGAATACATTTACATCCAAAGCATTTAAAGACTATTTGTCTAGTACAGAGACTGCTCTCATAAGTTTTTAACCTTAGTTTAAACTCAGATGTTAAACTCTCTATACTTGTACTGTTGGATTTAAGTGCAGCTTTCAATACCATAGATCATGAAGTTCTGCTTGCAAGATTACATAGCTGAGCTGGCCTCTCAGGCTTGGTATTGCACTGGTTCAGGAGTTCCCTGACTGGTCATGAATTTTCAGTCGTTCTGGGTGAACATACTTCCAGGGCAATTGGGATATTACGCGGGGTCCCTCAAGGTTCTATTTTGGGACGTAAACTGTTCAATATATAGGCCTATATGTTACCACTTGGTAGCATGATTAGAAAGCATGGGATCCATTTTCATAGCTATGCAGACGATACACAATTATATATCTCTACATCTCCTGATGATTTCAGCTCTGTTGATACCTTAGTTGAATGTATCTTCGACATAAACACTTGGCAGAAACTAAACAAGGATAAAACAGAGGTTTTGGACATTGGTGCCAAGCCCCAAAGAGAGAAACTAACAACCTTTTAAAATCATTAAACCTAGATGCAACAGACCAATTAAGAATATTTCAAAATCAGCTTTTTATAATTTTAAGAAATATTGCAAAGGTAAGTCAGTTTCTCTGCCATGTGGATAGAAAGAGACTAGTCCATGCTTTTATCACTAGCAGGCTTGACTACTGTAACTCTCTGTCAGACAATTTTTTTAAATTATAATTAAACAAATTATAATTAATTCCAAATGCTGCAGCAGGTGTGCTAACAAGAACCAAAAAGAGAACACACAACTCTTGTCTTAAAGTCACTTCACTGGTTACCTGTTAGGTTTAGAAGACTAGAAAATAGCTAGAAAAAAGAGAATGCTGAGTGAATCAAGAGGGTAAATTTAAAAAGCCTTTAATATTTTTTGGCTAAATCATTATTAACAAGTCCTACACGTTTCAGCCATTGAGGCCTTAATCAGGGCAAGTCTAAAATGTTTGCCATTAAGCTGTATCGTGTGATGAAGGCCTCAATGGCTGAAACGCGTAGGACTTGTTTTTGATGCTGTCAGTTGGTAGTTTTTTACATTAAATTCAACCTAGAACCTTAACATGTAAAGCCTTTGTTTATACTGTAACAGAGGAAATACATGTTCATGTAATGTTAGATTACTTTTTTTCTGCCACCGTTTAAAACAGATTATAGCTGTTTTTTACGTAGCCTAACTTTCTTGGAAACATACTTAGACCATTAATTATTGTTTATGCAGCAAGGATACATCCACAATGGTTAACCTTGTTAACAAGGACTTGTGTTACTGCACCTTATTATGACATGATATCGGATCATGGTATCGGACTCCGATACCCAGCCCCATATTTTTGGCCAGTATTGGACACATTTTCTATCCTATTATCGGAATTGGTGCATCCCTTAAAACATGGTCTGCCGCGCAATTCGCAAGGTGGTACCTGCTCTAACAGAGCTACCTGGTACATTGTTGTCTTCTCAGGCAACTTGCCCACACAGTCTATTAAAGATGGCTTTTATGACGTTTTTATATTGTTAATTTCTCTCTCAAATGATGGTTTGCTACTCTTTAGTGAAACATGTGGCTCTGGTAGACTTGTCCATGTCTGTGGTTGGGCATATGGTGCACAGACCGCCGCTTTTTATGTGAAAACGCTTGTCACTAGATTGGGAAAGCATGGGTTTGATTTAATAAATTGATAACCACCGTCATGCGGGATAGCGGTTGTTAGCTGTCTTCACTAAGACTAACGAAAATAAATCCTGGACATGAGGAACTTACTTAGTGGTATAGGCCTCTGGTAAAATACATGTTGAAAAAGCAATATTGTTGACTACCACTACACTTCCTGATTCCTACCTCTAGATCCAAAGCCCCCAACATTCTCCCCAACGTCCTGCAGAGGATTGGCGACACACCAATGGTGCGCATGAACAAGATCCCTAAGGCCTTCGGTCTGAAGTGTGAAATCTGTAAGTTGATTAATGTATATTTTCCCTAAATTTTTTTGGGCTAACTGTAGGGAGTTTCAAAATGGGGACATGTTACTCTACAAAACATAGTGTTTCAGCCTAACCAAACATTAACCATCTATGGTATGTATCACCATGATTTAAACCTAACCGTGACCCCTATTTAACATCTGAGAATCTGTTGTCTTTAGATCTGCTGGGTCACACATGCAACATTAAAAAAATAAATTATTGGGTCAGCTTAAGAAGAATGTGAGTGGGATTTTCTTATAGGCCTCCAGACATATTTTTCTTCTAGGCTTTTACCTAACTTCTTTGTATAATTCCTTGTGCTTGACCTCATAATCCCGTTGTAATTTTTCTTGTCAGTTTTATTGTGTCTAATTAAACAATAAAAGTAATAATGGCTTTAATGCAGGCAAACAGTACAATAGTTTTCCCTATTTCTCAGCTTTCTGTGGCTGAGTTTGTAAGTGGCTTGCCAGGCAGGCACACGTATATGCAATATTTTCCTTTACAGGTGTTCTTAATACTACTGTGGAAATAATGGAATAGTGTGCATAGTCTAAGCTAAATCATGTGAAACGTTCATTTGAATGTCTGTTTTGTATCATAGTGTGTTTATTGTATGTTCTGTCCCTCTGCAGTGGCAAAGTGTGAGTATTTCAATGCAGGGGGCAGTGTGAAGGATAGGATCAGTCTGCGGATGGTGGAGGATGCAGAGGGGGCAGGGCATCTTAAACCAGGAGACACCATCATTGAGCCCACCTCTGGCAATACAGGTAAATTGTGTGCTCAGTATTAATTTGAAAGAGATTGTGTCCTATTGGATGACTATGCCGTTGTCACAGTACACTGACTTTGTATTTGTTTTTTGAGACCGGTATCGGTCTTGTCTCAAAAAAACACAAATACAAGAGACAGGTATCGGTCTTGTATTTGTGTTTTTTTGAGACAGGTATCGGTCTTGTATTTGTGTTTTTTTGAGACAGGTATCGGTCTTGTATTTGTGTTTTTGAGACAGGTATCGGTCTTGCACTTGCTGCTGCTGTTAAAGGTTACCGCTGTATTATAGTCATGCCTGAAAAGATGAGTCTGGAGAAGGTGAGATCTGTTTAAACATCAGTCTCTAAACTTGGAATTTCCTAGGCCCTATTTTCAACAAGTTTCACAACATGTCCATTGTGTGCAAATGGCATCTGACAGTGACACTTTGATGTTGTCTCCAATTCCAGGTGGATGTTCTGAGGGCCCTGGGTGCCGAGATCGTCCGTACGCCAACCAGCGCTCGCTTCGATTCGCCCGAGTCTCACGTAGGTGTGGCCTGGCGCCTCAAGAACGAAATTCCCAATTCTCACATCCTGGATCAGTACCGTAACCCCAGCAACCCCCTGGCCCACTACGACACCACGGCTGAGGAGATCCTGGAGCAGTGTGACGGTGAGACTCACCTCATGTTAGCTTGTTCCCTCTCCTTATTACTTGTTTCTAGGAATGCCCGATCCGATACTGGGATCAGAAATGTGCCCGATAAGGGATTGGGTATCGGGATATGGAGTCTATGTAATGATCGGATTCCATGTTGTAATAAGCTGCAGTAAACACAGTTATAGGTCGTTCAGAACAAAAACAAAGGTATCCATTATTGTACATGTATCCTTACTGCATTAATAATAATTACTTCTGACAGAAAATGAAGCATGTAATTAAACAACACTTATTAATGACTATACAATAACATTACACGCAACTGATACACGCACCCAACTTGTTTCACGGACCCAACTTGTTTGTTTCGGCATATGGTTTTGCACCTTAGGGCAACCACACAACAATAAAAAGATAATGAATATACATTGCTTCTATTCACAACACGTAACGGCAGTTATGAATAACAATAATCCTGAGCGATGAGCCTGGCACACAATACCAAAACCCCCCAGCAAACCACAATCTCACGAAACCAAACAGACCCAGACAGGTGGATGGACTGGTATTGTGGAGAGAGTTTGCTTCACTGAAAGTAAAGGGGCTGAATAATTTAGCATGCCCAATTTTTCAGTTTTTTATTTGTTAAATAAGTTTGCAATATCCAATAAATTTCGTTCCACTTCATGATTGTGTCCCACTTGTTGTTGATTCTTCACAAAAAATTACAGTTTCATATCTTTGTTTGAAGCCTGAAATGTGGCAGAAGGTCAAAGTTCAAGGGGGCCGAATACTTTCGCAAGGCAGTGTGTGTGTGTGTGTGTGTGTGTGTGTATATATATATATATATATATATATATATATATTGCAAGTACTCTTCTAATTATAATCCAACCTATTGATCTTTGCTTTACACTAAATAATACATGCTGCCTTGTCTAACATGATCCATATCTGTAATATTTGCATAAAATCACTGTCAATATTCCACAAATCCTCCTTAAAGCCTCCCAGTCTGTTATTCTAACTCATGACAGAGTGATCTCCAGCCTTGTCCTCATCAACACTCTCACCTGTGTTAAAGAGACAATCACTGACATGATGGCAGCTGGTCCTTTGTGGCAGGGCTGAAATGCAGTAAAAATGTTTGGATGATTCTGCTGTCAATGAAAATAAGGGTGGGGGTGTTCGTTGAGTCTGCATTTTGATTGGATTCTGATTATTGGTTCTCTTGGTTTACAAGAGAAGCGTACCCACGCACACACAAATGTAACAAGAGGTTTTTCAAACTCTCAAGGGCAAACTTAATTGAATTAGAATCTGTTGTTATTCAACTGTTTTACTTTGCCATAATATAGTTTCCTAGTTAATTTATTGTTGTACTGTGTTTGATTCCATTGCTGAAGACTCATCTACTTGTAGATTTGATGGGCGCTAATTCAACCAATGCTTAGATTATTTCATTAGTAATATCAGACATGTTTTCCAAACAGATGTTTCTAAAAAGTTCCTTTTATTTTTTATTTACTGGACAGCTATCCAAATAAACCATCCCACACTCACCCACGTTTAAATATAGCCTAAGCACATCAATTTGCTTCTCACTGAATGACACAGTAAAACCAACCACAGCAGCACACATCTGTAGTCAGTGGGGGAGTTCGAGGCATTAATACCTTTTCCACAATAGCCGCTTTCCGACCAAGTAGTTACAGGAACGTAATTATAGGAACAGTCTACTTCTAAACAGTTCTACTAACTACTCTCCCCCAAAACCGGTTTTGCCATTTGCAGTCGCACTGGTCAAGTGGCCATAGGAACTGGTAGGAGGGGTAAGAGAGTGACGCAAGCACCGCAACAGGCTTTTATAGCGTCGTCACTAGACTTTAGCATAGCGCCACATACAACAACATTTCACAGTTTAATGTTTGTAACACTGGGTGTATGATTAGAGATAAGTGTGTAAATCATCTTATGTATGCGGATAATCTGGTTGTTTTCCTGGTTCCTTCAGTAGCTTGCTGTTTGTTCAGATTACGAGGCTGAAAACGACATCCAATACAATTTTTAAAAAATAATGTTGTGTTGATAATGTCCTACAGAGTTCGAATCGCGACGTTTAAAAACTAGGCTAAAGTCATAGAAATTGAGTAGCTACTTAACACAGAAACACAAAAGACAAAGGCTCCAGCATAATATGTAGTATTACACGCAACAGACAAAAGAAGCGATCGGCCAATTGGACCAATCAACGTAGACCTAGGAAAAGGGAAAAGGGAAAGACCCTGCTCTGGAGTAGGAGCTAAAAAGGTTATAGAAACGGCGGTGCAAGGAACTAAATATTCCCACAATTTCTTCTATCGGAACACAAGAATAAAAGGGTTATAGGAACGTTATGTTCTAGGAACTGCAAAAATCCCTGCGGTCGGAAAGGGGCTATTGACACAAATCAGCACACTCTGAAAAACATAACGGACAACACAATGTCCTAACATTGATCTAACACATTTGGCTGGGTTCACCTGTTTGTTTAACCATTGACCATAAGGATTTTTTTTTCAATTTGTATACATTTTCAATTAATTGATAACTGTTTAGGTATGAACTCCCTTTTTTTTCTACAATTTGAATGTGCCCTCTCACCAGACAGATCATGAATAAATAAAAATGGATGTTCCTGGACTTGCACTCACAAACTCATGCCTCGCAAATGTATTGCATCGCTAATTAGGGTCTTTAATGGATACGCCCTGTTTGCCGCAAGGGTTTGGTGGAAATCAGAACTAATGTACAGTAATTTTTTTTCAGGAAGCGGCTTTCAGACTTCTACTGTAAAACGTTTATTAAATCATAGTAGAACAGAAAATTGAGATGCAGGATAGAAGATTTGATGAGGATTTGACAGTCGTTGCTGTCCCAAAAATGTTATTTTGCTAAACCATTGTTTACTTCATCATTTAGGCTAGAGTTGGTCGTAATAGATATAAAACAATGTCTTGAAATTATTTGGCATTTTGAGGTGGAGAGGCTATTTCACAATATTTCTCTGCCTTAAAACAGTATTAGTATACAAAGGAAAGAGGTGTTCACAGAGGATTCTGCATTTTTTAAACAGGAAAAAAGTGACAGATCACATTGTAGTTGGATACGAATTTCCATGCAATTCATACAGTAATCACATCAACTTTATCACTTTGGCTTTATCTACATTAAGAGATGCATTCTATAATAATACAATTACATTTGTTTAATGGCAGTCTCTGTTTAAAACATAATCAAAATCCCTAGGAGGGATTTGAACTCACAACCTTGCCACAATGGTAAAAGTCAAACACACCACGCCACCTACGGCTTACTGATTTCAGCAGGAAACACAAGTGCTGTACTTCTCATTCAGGGAGCATTGTGTTTTTTTAAGCTGTCTAGTGCCACTATGTATCGGTACTAGTTCATTTCATTGTACCTAAATGTACTGATTGGTGACACGGTGTGAGTGTGGACAAATTAAACAATCTATATGTTTTGATTGGTCTATCTTGATGACATTTTTGGAATGGCAAAACCATTATGATGTCATGTTTTAACATAATAAAATGTGGAAAAAGTTCTGTTTACAGATTGCTCTTCATTTGCATTAGCTAACTCCTCTGTGACCTGGCAGGTAAAGTGGACATGCTGGTGGCGAGTGCTGGCACGGGTGGCACCATTACTGGCGTTGCCCGCAAACTGAAGGAGAGATGCCCCAACATCAAGGTGAGATCTGAACGTCCACCTGCAGTCAGACACACAGGAGGAACATTGACTTAAAGCTCATTATTCCAAAGTCCTGACAAACTCAAGTGTAGGCCTGTTGCAATTATCACATAATTGTCACGTAATTATTACATAATCACCAAAAACTGTATTGTTTGAACAGACTGCAATCATTTTGGATAACAGGCAATTATTTTGATTATTTCCATATTTTTCTGTCTAAATTTGTTAATTTTACACCACTGGATGGCAGTGGCGGTGCATGGCAATTTTTACAGAGGAACCCAGTGAGCTTAGTATGGAAATTATATTTATATTGCCTTACATAGGCACCAATTTATGTTTTCCTCCTTGGGTGCTCACGGGCTTGCACACCCTTTAAATAATAAAGAAGTCAAAAAATGTTTGCATTTCAGAAATCAGAACCTTAGGAAATAGACAGCGGCTGACACGAGCACACACGCCTATTAACTTGATAATAAAGCTGTGAAGTAGGCTATCTTTTAATTCAAGACAGTGAGACTTCTTACAAATACAGATAGGATTGGAGATGAAAAGTTTAACTGACATGAAACAGCAATCAGCTTTGTGGGAAATTAAGAATCAATGCCACCGCTCTACTTAGCAACAACTGCAATGCTAAGATTAAGATAATACTTTATTGTCTGTTACACATCGGTTACAGAAAATTTTCTTTGACAGGGCTCCAGTCACAAAGAGACATTCACACAAACATATAAAAACAGGACATGGGGTACTGAGGTATCAGCTGACTATAATGTTCATTTTATGTTGTTCAGTATGGCTATGGCAGAAGGGATAAAGGATTTATGGTAGGTGTTTTTGCGGGCCAGTGGTACCTTAAAACGCCTGCCTGATGGTAATAGATGGAAGGAGTGATGGAGGGGGTGAGAGGGGTCCACTGTGTTACATTTTTAATGTAGCCTACTGGCAGTCTGGCACAGTGGCACAGGACGTGAGGGCTCGAGCTCCGGAGCACGCACGGTATCGGTGCCTATGTTGCCTTATGATAACATAATGACTGTTGAAACTGAAGTCGAAGAGTATAATGATCAATAAACTGATCAAATGCTGAAATTATGTAATTCTGAATTGTCTTTGACATACACGTAAATATAGTAGCTCATGCTAGGTGCTCTACTACGGTGTTATCAAACTCGGTGAAAGCTTGCTCTAGCTAGCTCCACAAAGTTCCCCTTGTTGCCAGAGCTGCTAGCTGACTGTCTATGTAGTTGTTGACTTATTGTGTGTCTGAGGCATGTGATTGGTGAGAAGACAGGTTCAACATGGCCTCCCTTGTTTTTTTTCTTTACGATGAATTGACCATTCAATGACGAGCTCGGTCAAACCTAGCCTCACTCTGATTGGCTGAAAATGTTAATTTTTTAGCGTTTCTAGCATTTAACTGCATTACTGCCCACTAGATAGAGAACAGACAGGACTGCACCACCCACGCAGTGGCAGAGGGGCGCTGTTCCGCTCTACCAGCTATAGAAGAAAATTATAATGGAATGTTTTGATAAGGGAAATTGCAAAATCAGTAAAAAAACAAACGTAAATTTATAATTCCTACTGTGAATTTATTTTATATTATAGGATTTATTTTATATTATTTATTTATATATAGGAGGCCAGGCTTCCTTTGGCTTCCTAGAGAAACCGCCAATGCTGGATGGAGGTCTCCCTGACTTGTACAGCAGTGCTTTTGACAGCTCCAGAGAAAGTTGAGTAGATAATCTATTTGTTTGCTGTGTTAATCTAGGGACGCACCGATATTACTTTTTCATTGCCGATACCGATCAGAGTACTGAAGTTTGAGTACTGATCCGATACTAGTGTTTTTATTTGATACATAATGTCAAACTTGCATCACTCCCCAATTGTGCTGACAGACATAAATGGGACATTGGACACGTGTCTGAACTTTGAATGTCTGTAGTGAATCTCAATTCAGTTACGTCTTTCAGCAAATCCAAAAGGTAATTTTACTCTACCGTTCAGGAGGGCTGTTTCAGAAACATTGCATCAGCTAGGCTGGTGGATACCCACATTTTACCAACCACCATATTGTTCATCCAACAGCATTTCAAATTTTGATAAACTTTTCTAACACTTAGCTTATGCCACAATATTGGTTGAATCATCTTTTAATTTTAATCTGTTTGGAAAACAGATTATAATGAAATAATCTAAGCATTGGCTAAATTAGCGACCATCAAATCTACAAGTAGATGCGTCTTCAGCTATGGAACCAAATACAATACAATGCAACAAATATTAATAGTAAACCATATTCTGGCAAAGAAAATCTATTGTTAATCAATTTTTAACTTCTCTGGTTAAACGAGAGCGCCTCTTATCAGAATCCAATCATAAATGCAGACTCAACAAAGAACCCCAGACTTTTTTTTTACTGACAGCCCAATCATCCAATGAGCACCTAGCATTCGGCTCAGAGTGCTTGACTTGTAACGTTTTAAACTTTTTCAGATCACAGATAACAATTATCGTATCATATGTCTGTACTGCACTGTACTGTATGTCTATGACACCGCAGGCTGGATTTCTCACTGACTAGCTCCGTGTTATATATGCACCATGTAACTTTTGTCAAATCCCAGACATGAAATGCTTGAAGTAATAACAAATAATAAAATGTATTCTAAAATCCTGTTGCCACAGGCAATCCTGTTCTTTCCTCGGTTTTTAACAAAAAGGAAACGTTCAAATCTTTTAAAACAGACGCGATAGCTGATCCGAACGAGTGATATTGAGGATGTTAGATTGCAGAAGCTATCATTGTAATTGTCTGCTTCAACCAATGACAGTATAAAGCTCCGCTATCGTCATCGTATAAAGCCTGCCTTAATGGTTGTGATTGGTGCCTCGATTTGGAAAAATTTGAAAATGGGCTTGAATGGGCTCTTGGCCAGACTGACTTGCAGAGCAAATCTAAATTTGACGGAAGTCCGTCTGGGTTTTCCCAGGCTAGGAATTGGTGCATCCCTACTTTCATGTTTACATTTCACGATGTTTGAATTAGTTTAGAATTTTTGTGCAATGCAATCTGACCAAACAGCAGATATGTCATGTAATATTTGCTGCATTTTTATTTATATGACTAACTAATTTCCATCACCAATGTATTACATAAACACTTGATCAACCAATTTAAAAGAACTCAAACCAGTGTTAAAGCATTTTAACAGTACTAAATAATAATGAGTTAATTTCCTTATAAATGCATTGATCGAAGTCTACAGTAGCTTTTTCCGCATTTCATATTAACTTTATAAAATAATGAAAGCATCCTTAGCATGTCTTCAGCTACTTTTTCCATTACGATTGATAAGCAATCACAAATGTTTTAGCTTAAACTATTTAAAGTAAGTGTATATAGTATGCACCACAACGACAGGTTGACTTAAAAACATGCACGCAAACTATAGTTTTAACATTGCTGATGGCAATGTATTCGCAGTCTTTAAAATTAACAACATATACATAATAGCCCAATGTGTACCCATTAGGTTTTAGGACAAATAAAAAAAGAACCTAATAGCCTCGTTATATTTCATTGCTATCTCTTGGAAATTGCTGAATCTTTCCTAACGTAGCTATAAGGGGTGTAACAGTACACCTAACCCACTAAACAGTACGTGTTGTGGGTCACGGTATGTTACTAATTGTGGTACAGTGCAAAAAATTATAGACACACAAGTTTGTTTTTAGTTTAATTGGGAAAAGATCAGTGCATATCTGCAGCAATAAAAACACATTTGGCTCTTGTAATTTCTTTGGCCTGATCATAATCTGCTGATAGGACTACTTGAATACAGTGAGGAGATAGGTGTTTTTTCCACAACCGCCTCTGTGACTATATGGACAAAGTAATATTGTGAAGCCTGCAATCAAATCTTATAACATTGCCCCATAGCTATATTTTTTACTTTCCATATTAATTTGTTTGAAGGAAAGGAATATTTAATATTATGCATGTTTTTTATAGTCCTTATTGATTGTAATGAACAGTGTTTTTCATTTGAGATGTATATTTTTGGAAATCTGTGCATAGTCTCTTTAAAATTGGTGTCATAGCGCTTAAAATTATAAACCAAGTCTATTTGTGCGCAACTCTGCACACACAAACTGATATCACAGACAATTCCCAAGTGTGTGCCCTGTATATTTATGAAAGTGTACTTATTTATGATTGAAAAATGGCATGTGAAGCCAACATATTTGGAAAGTAATATTTTATTGTTTACATAGGCATTTATACACACATTGAAATGTCAACGCATACAGTATATTAATGGTATAATTAGGGTTTTATGAATTTGTTTACTTGCACAAGTTGTACTGTACATGCATTTAACTGGCTAAGGTGGACATGGGAAAAAAATATTGGTCTGTCACTTGTTATTAACAAAAACAGCTGGAGAGCCATTTAGCAAATAAATATGCTATGTTTCATAGATAATTTCAGGAAAGGTAACTAATCATGAAGTTATATTTGTATTAGAAATAGTAGAAGACTCACGTACCTATGATAAAGACTTTTTAGCACCAATTACAACAAGTTCCTATAGCGAGGTGGCTATATACCTAAAAAAATGAAGTTTGAAGTAATGAAATGCAATAACAACCTCAAACTAAGGCATACATTAAACATACATAAACATTACCTTAATTTCAACCTGAGACTGATATATAGGCCCGTATTTAAATATTAGTTTTACTCAACCTATATTTTTCTATTTATGTATTTCATTACAATGTCCCACAGCTCTGTTACACTTATGCTAGTAGATCGTTGATCAGCTGTTTCTCCTTGAATAGAGAGAGTGAGAGAAATTGGTGTGCAACAATCAGCTGTTTTTCCGAAGGGATAGTCAACAAGACGGCTCTTTAGAACAAATTGTGGTCACCACTACGTATTTTCTTGTCTTTTTTTTGGTAGTTGTTGTGTTTAGTGTAGTTTCAATGTCCTTATGATGGAAGAGATGAATAAGTTAGACTCAATGTTTTCTGTTGAGATGCTGAAGCATGGATGTTGTGCTAGTATTGTGGTAAGCTAGTACAATTGTTGCAGTAGTCACACTGTACAGATGTTTTTTTGTTTTAATTACGTTTGAACTGATTCTAAACTTTGGACACTGTCATTTTCTCCAGCCTGTCTCATCTATTAGCCCCTCACTATTTACACTCTCTTTCTTCATTTTGTAATCTGCGCCGTCAAGGTACATATCCATATGACCGACACGACTGCCGTGTGGTGTCGGGATGCCACCCTCAATTTGTACGATGATGGTGTTCCTGAAGTATAGCTGGGCTACAGTGTTCAACGGATTCATTTGCATAAAGCTGGGCATCGGCCAGCTTTTTTGACGTGCAACATTTTCTCAAATGGATCATATGGATCTGTACCATAATAAATTAATAAAAATGAGGTCAATAACCTTTACGGCCACAGTTTTCATTTGCATGTTTGTTTGTTTTCCTTTCTCTCTCTCTCTCCCTCTTTCTCCCTCTCCCTCTCTCCCTCTCCCTCTCTCCCTCTCCCTCTCTCCCTCTCCCTCTCCCTCTCCCTCGCTCTCGCTCTCGCTCTCTCTC
>JACXGM010017217.1:0-19893 GCA_016801145.1 Umbra pygmaea
TCGGTCTATCAGCTGTCATAACAGGACATAACACTTGTCCGCTGCAAGCCATATTGCGTGGATGAAGGCACGGAACAACTTCCGGGGCACTGAACTATCGCTTAAAATCTCTTTAGCCAATGGGGATGCACCCTTGTAAGGCCCACCCCCGCAAGAGGTTTGTGCCAGAATTGCAATCAAAAAGTTTGGAAGCGTAAACCAAAATGCTGGGAGCGAAACTGCAAACGTGATAGAGAGAGCAAAAGACTGATCATTGCGAAAGAATAAGTAGGAACTGTAAACAAAATTACAAGTTATCAAACAAATAAAAGACCAATAGTTTACAACTACAAAAATGTTTTGTTTGCAAGTTTTAAGTTTTGCTTTTGAGATTATTATTTTTTTGAGTTAGTGATTTTTGTTTGATATTCAAAAAGTTTTGTTTGATATTATTGGCACAAATCTGATTCCATATCTCTCAATCAAAACAATATCAAAAGATGTACTTGGATGACGTCGGGAGGTTGCGTGGGATCATGGGTTTTGTTATCGTCGTCAATGACAACCTTCCAATCTAGCATCTCCGGCAGAAAAAATGTTTACGGACAAAGTAATATATTGGTAAAAAAATTATAACTTTATTCACGTTATGTTTGGCGGCTGCCTGGAAGTTAGAACAACTACAGCAGTAACAGGTTATATGACGCCATTTACGGGCGACAAAATGAAACGTCCCGTGTCTTCGAATTATATTACAAATTTCTCTGGATTTGAAAGTTAGTGGAAACATTTAGGATAATGTAAGTACACAACTAAGAAATATATATAATATATGTATAGTGATGTTTGCTTTGAATGCAAAGTATGTATTTTGTTATTGTTTTGATTGATATTACATATTGTACCCTTAATAGTCACATTGATTGTTAGTCACATGATCAGTTCTGCCATCTTTCCTGTAAGGAAGATATTGAACAGCATGCTTTGAGTCCTCATTTTTATCTTGCTCCATCTGCCTGTGTTAACCTTGGGGAAGCTTTGTTTGTGAGTAGATTAGTTCATCTATGTTTATAGAATTTCTTTCTGCTCATATTTCATTGTATTTCATATTATTTATGTACATTATATCATACTCATTTCTGTATTATTTACAGTTTCACACTTCAACAACTTGATGATATTGAGTGCTGTGTCTTCAATGAATGGACATACAAGTGTACGTTGATAACCAACTTAACGCTCCTTCGTCATTGAAGCCATCTAGTCCTACCTTCAGTCAAGTTTATCAAGAGTGTTTAGCTATCTGGTGATGTGTGCCTCGCTACGTGTTCAGGTGCCAGAATAGTCACTCTTGGGAGAACACGCAACAGGAAATAATAATCGACAGGGGACTGAACAATACACACAAGCTAAATGCAAAACCAAATGAGGGATAATGGGAAACACCTGGGTACTGAGTTAACATACTGACAATGATCTATTGGCTGACAGAGAACATGTGATCTAAACATAAGATGGAGGAGTGGGAACCACAACCTAAACAAGGACAGACACAGGGTAGCAAAATAAACAAGGACACACAGGGTAGCAACCTAAACAAGGACACACAGGGTAGCAACTCAAAAAAGAGTCCATGTTTAGTCCTGATCACAGCCCTCACTGGGCTGGATGTTACAACGTAAGTCTATTTCCAAGGGAAGTGCTACTGTACATGCATATGAGAATAAAATAACATTTTGTATAGCTAATGAAAAAAAAATATATAAATATATGAGAATAAGGTTAAAACAAAATCACAGTAAAATATGCATTTCATTATGGAGACACGTACTGTGTAAATAATGTTTCAAGTTTTAAAGCATTTTGCACAGGTTTTGAGCCAAGAATACTTTTCTGGACCCGGCAACCCTGGCTGCAACACTTTTTACTGATCTATGTATTTGATTTGACGGTGTCAGCTTAGAGAGTAGACTAACTGATCTTGAAACAAACAGTGGTGAATGAGAAGACAAACAAGGAAATGCTTTCGGACAGCCAAGGTTTAACATTTTTATTTGTATGCATAATTACCATAATTACCACAAATTCTCACGCACACTGGATTTAAGTTAATTTAACATTTGCGACGCATACAAGTCAAAGTCAAAGTTAAAGTTGTTTATTTATCATATGCATCAAATAACATACATCATCCTATGCAGACAAATTATTTTGACATGGCAAGGCGATTCTATGCAGTGGGCTTAAAAACAAGAATTACAACAATATAAGAAGGCAGTATGTCGAGCACCAATTGATAGATCGGATCACAATGTTATCCATTTACTGCCAACATATAGACAATGTGTTAGAAGGGACAAACCAGTGGGAAAGAGAATTCAGGTTTGGAGTAAGGATAAAGAAGATATGTTTAAGGATTGTTTTTGTACTACAAACTGGGATGTCTTTTTTGATTCATGCAGAGACCCTCACAAACTAACTGACAGTATTACCTCCAATATTCATTTCTGTGAAGAAACAGTTATTGACACTAAAGTGGTTAAAGTCTTCTCAAATAATAAACCATGGCTCTCTAAAGATTCAACGAAACTCCTTAATGAAAAGAATTGGGCATTTTGTGAAAAAATTATGATGGTTTTAAAATCAAAAGGAAAGAACTGAGAGCTATGATACAAAAAGCAAAAATTGACTTTAAATGGAAGGTAGGGGATAAGTTAGCGAATCAAGATGCCAGAAGTGCTTGGCAAGGCTTAAATAAGGTGATGGAGCGTGACCCGAGAGATGTAAATAATGATATTCCTATAGGGACAGATGGTTTTAAATGGGTAAATGATTTGAATCTGTTTTATGGAATATATGATGTAGCTGACAATTACAATAAGATTGAAGAAATAAGTGATAGGATTCCAGTGGGGCCACCGATTTGGTTGACTGGCGACCAAATCAGAAGGTCCCTGAAATACATTAAGCCCTATAAAGCACCAGGTCCAGATGGCCTTAGAGGAAGAGTTTTAAAGAGATGTGCAAATGAATTAACTGACCCCCTAACAAAATTATTTCGGTTTTTATTAGACTTACAGATCGTACCAAATACATGGAAGTTAACATTTATACAACCTATTCCTTAAAAAGTGAGAGCAAAAAAGTTTGAGGACTTTCGTCCTGTGGCTCTGACATCAATACTCGCTAAAAGCATGGAAAGAGTAATTAGCTACCACCTTGAACCATACATATCAGAGCAATCAGATGTACTACAATTTGTATAGAAATCACAAAGAGGGACAGAGGATGCCATGCTCACCAAGGTCGATACAATTGCTAGCCATCTACAAGGAGCAAAGGCTTATGTGCATGTTCTTTTTATTGATTATACCTCTGCCTTTAATTCCATGCAGATACATTTGCTTCTGGAATGTTTCTTGGTTCTAGGTGTAAATGGAGGAATAGTCCACTGGATAAAGAACTTTTTAACAAATACACCACAGCGAGTTTGTGTTGGGAGGTTTAAATCAGATAATATGTTTTTAAATACTGGGGCACGACAAGGATGTGTCCTGTCACCTCTTATTTTTTCTGTTTATACAAGCAGTATAAGAGTGCAGCATGAGAATTATAAATTATACAAATATGCAGATGATATGACACTTGTCACACTTTTATGGAAATACTCTGTACATTGTGAGTACGAGGAGAAGACTTTGGAACTAGAAGAATGGTGTGAGGCAAGTTCCTTACTGATAAATGTAAGTAAAACAAAAGAGTTGATTTTAAATTATTCCTCTAACAGAGTTAATGTTATGTAATCAAACAGTTGAAATTGTGAAGACTTAAGTATTTGGGAACCATGATTGACTGTAAATTGAATTTTTCTGATAATGTCAACCTTATTTGTAAGAAAACAAATCAAAGGTTATACCTGTTAAGGAAGTTGAGAGAATTTTCTGTAAGTCAGGATGTTCTCCAGTGTTTATACAAGTTTAATTGAGAGTGTTTTAGGGTAAAATATAACTGTGTGGTTTGGACGAGTTACATCTGTGAATAAAGTACAATTAGATAGAATTATAAGAGTTGCAGGAAAAATTGTAGAATCTAAACAAAAATCTGCCGCACAGTTACATCAAATTGCGGTTCAGAGGAAAGCCTTGACTATAGCAAGAGACACAACACACCCATTGAATCATGTCTTTGAATAATTGCCATCAGGTTGTCGTTATAGAACACCAAAAGCGATTAAAGCGATATATAAAAAATCTCTTGTACCAAATGCAATAAGCCTTTTGAATAAGAGGAAGGAGATGTGAATGTGTGTATATTGTGTATTGTTGATTGTTTTATGATTGTTTTATGACTGTAGACTACTACTACTACTACTACTACTGATGAGTTTCATAACAATCACATCTATAACTATCCTAACTATCCTAGCTATGAAACAAAATAATGAAAACAGCATGCTAGCTATGCATGTCAGTCCGGTAAAATTTAGGACCGAAAACAATCAGAGCTAAAGGGATTGTCTCTGCTAGACTACCGCTGTTTAATAGGTACAGTTGCAATCAGAATTGTTCAACCCCCATTGCAAATCAGGTTTATTGTCAAAATGTACAGACTGTTTGTCAAAATGTTTGCAATGAATAAATCAAACAAAAACAATTGAAATTGCTCAACACAATGAATGCTTCAAGTGGTTTCCTCAAATTCATATTGGGAAACCACTTGAACCACTTGTATATTGGGCTGCTGCGTTGTGTGTTCCTTTTCTTTTAAATTCATTCTATTAGGTCTGAGCCTGCCGGATCCTTCTCCCTCTCGCGCCTATGTGTTCTGGGACCTCCGCATTTATAAATTAAGCACGTCCCATCCCCCACTACAGTTTGGTGCTGTAGAGGCTAGAGCGTGACTTACAAGAAAGAAAGGCAGCACTTATTTTTTTCAGGACACTGGCACAGACCTACACAGCCAGCCTAGTTTTTTGTTTTTGGTACAAGTCTGCACCCCTACAAGACAGATGGCGCCCAAGGCAACTATCTGCCTGTGCCAATAGCTTGTCTTTCTGTATCCATTTCCCTCTTCTTTCTATTGTGCTACTATAATAGTGAATGCTGTATCACAGACATAGCTACTTGTAATACTATATAGTTTCTATTGTTTGTCTGCTGTTAAAGCCAGATTCAGTAAGTTCAAAGTAATGTAATAATAATTTAATTTTTGGATTTGATCACGCAAATTAGAAATATGAGGTCTAAATTTTACCTATTCAGTGTTTTGAAATACTGGCAGTATTTTCCTTTTTAACCCATCCCTTTTTTGCAGTTTATTTATAGGTTAAGCGAAGTATAGTCATAGGTCTATATTGCAGCCAATTTAAGTTGGGACAATTTGCCCAACACTGTCTCTTTGACAAGTTGGCCTCGAACAAATGACAGAATGTGAATTCATTCAGGTTTGTCTATAATAACTCTATATATAAATTTATAAACCCTCTTATATCAAGTGTTGTGTAAACATTTAAGCAACACGTAATATATTTATTTAACCCAAAGCATTAAAAAATTACTTGATAAATTCCTAAAATAAAAAGCTCCTCATTAAAAAATGTTGCAATTTAATATGCAAAATATGAAATAAATTATATGAAGTGAAGTGAAAAACAAATAAAAAATACTCAAAAACAAATCAATATTTAGTTTGACCACTGTCAACGCAATTTTATAATAAAATAATTTGGTACATTTTTCCAATCATCTACAGTAGGAGAATTTGCCAGAGTTCATCAACAGACATTCACTGTCTCATTTTCTTCTCCCTGTCCATGTTATCCTAAACAGTCTCAGTAATGTTGATATCAGAGCTCTGTGGATACCATACCATCTCTACTTGTTGTTTTTTTAAATGAAGATAAATGTCCTTTTATAACCTTGGCCATGTGTTTGGCCATTGTCCTGCAGCAGAATGAAACTCTGACTATCCATATATCTCACTAATAATTCTAAATTGCCTAAGGCATTTTCACAATACCTAACCTTAACCACTAACACCGTAACCCCTAACCCTAACCCCGAGAGTGTTGTGTGGTATTTTCAAAATATTGTCTTGTCACATTCTTTGATAAGGAGTTTGTGACAGTTTACAACTAGATTAACACTGTGTTTTGTGCAGCAGTGACCAGTATTATGGAAGTTTTACTATGCAATGAAAGCTAACATAATTTACAATCTAAGGGACCGTTCTGTATTTATGGAATGGACCACTAGAGGAAAATATGGGAGGGTCATGTCTTTTTATTTTTGTTGAAGGGAGGGTCAACCAACGTTTTGTCTGGGGGGGTCACCCAACTTTTTTATTCATGGAAACAGCAAAATGTCTAAGTGGCTTATTTGGTGCATATTTTTCCATGTAGCTCTCAGTCTCTGCCAACCATCGCTAGCAGATGGGTCTGACCCAGGTGTGTCACCAGACATTAAAAACTCCCAGGGCTCAGAAAGATGCCCCTGGGGCTGAGGGGATTGGGTGTGTTTAATTACATTACCTATAATTATGTCGACTAGCAATGACATTATTTGTTCTAACAGCGCAAAACCAAGGTCGAACCCCGAGATCAGATGTTGTTTTCACAGATTCAGCTACAACTTAACCGTGCTTGTGGTTAGGGACCATCAATCAATAGCATGCCTCAAATTATTAATTCAATAGCTTTTCATCATGTAGCTTAGAAACCTTAAAACACTATCAAATTGGTCAGAGAGCACAGCCACATGTTGAACATCATTTTATATATAGAGAGAATGTTTTCTTTTATAAACTTGCAAAGGCTGCGCAACACTTAGTGTTCTCTGTGAACAATTTGAGTGTGTTTTGAGGTTTCTAAGTAATTCATCAAAAACACTATTGAAATGTTCAGTACACTGACCTCACCCCAGTGGGGTAACTGGCCCTTCTAAGAAAAGTCTTGAATTGCCAACACAAAACAGGAAATAAAAAAATAAAATAATGTGGACCATAGCCACGTTTAGGCAAATTAATTATTAAAGCTGCATTGTGTAAGAATTGCTCCCATCTAGTGGTGAAATTGTATATGACAAGCAACTGAAGCCCCTCGCATCATTATACCGGCAACGTGAACCTGGATATTAGTTTTTTCTTTCAAAACAATAGCGCTCGTTTTGATTCATTGCAATAATCATTATTAATTCACTACACAGCCCGTGAATCGTAACCAAATGCAATTGTATTGTGTGTAAAGAAACAATAAGAGCATGTGATAGCAAAAATAATAATTTAACAGGTTTTATTAATAAAAGTAACACATATGTTTTACACACAATTTGATTGAATATATTGTCAGTGTCTCATGTGAAAACACAATTACATTTGAGAAACTTTCACTAGAGTCTGTTTTATTTCAACAGAATACTAATTTTAGCAAAACATGAACATGGACCGGAGCATCAAATCACGGACTACCAGACTAAAAAACAGTTTCTTTCCGCAGGCCATTCGGCTGCTTAACATGGAACATTGATTACAAATCATTTCTTGAGTCCCTGTCATTCTCTGGTCACTTTATCCACTCATTCAATGCACCTTTAAAAAGGAATTTCCATGCCATATTTATATTATTTATTACTTCTGCTGTGTACACTCCAGATCACTGTTCAGTACATAGTATATTGCTATTATTACTATTATTATTGTTTTAAAATTTCTTCATATTGTATATAATTTTTTAAGCCCACTGTGTAGATGTGTCGAGCCATGTCACAAGAATTTCTCTGCATAGGATGATGTGATGTCATTCGATGCATATAACAAATAAACAACTTTGACTTTGACTTTGACTTTGGACACTACCTATGCAATGAATAAACAATGATTATTGCAATGATCCACAAGCACTATTATTTTGAAACTGAAAATCCAAGTTTGTGTTGCCAGGCGAACGTTCTTGCTTGATGCCTACTATACAGCTTGAGCCAGTATCCAACAGCACTGCCATTACATGTCCTCGAGATCAGGCATGATCTTACATCTTCAACAGACTTTGAAATTTGCCATGAGTAATCTCCCTCTGGCATTCGTCACGGTGCCACTAGTGTAAAAGAGCGAAAGGCTGATCTTGAATTTCCAGGTATGTCCCTCTTTGGTTAATGTATTTTAAAGATGGAGGCGTAACATGGCTGCCGCAATTCGAGCAGCACCATTGTATGTATTGTGAATGGTAGATTCTACACTTACGAAAATACTTTGATTAGTATGGTGGAAGTAATTACAGTAATTGGTGGAAGTAATTTTTGAAAGAACAAAGGGGCTTATGCTAAAAATCAACTTAAAGAAATACACAGTGTAGCTTTAAAAATGAAAATTCTTCATATTTAACGTGTGCCATGATCAAATGTGTGTGCTTGTATTGAGTGTGTGACTGTCATACCTCAGATGAACAAAAATACGGTGGACTGGGTCAAACGTGGGCGTAGTCAAACGTTTGACTGGCCACATTGAGCTTGGCCCTGGACCAAGTACCCCGAACTACACACTCCAAAAACATTTGACTCCACCCACATTGAGCCCTGTCCTGAACTGCACACTGCAGTCTGTGGTACTTGATTTAAGAGGCCTAAAAAAGCAGGCAGCTTGTAATAAAGTGTGGCCAGCCAAAGTGAAAGGGTTGTTTGGGCCCTCAATCACATGGATGTACTGGCTCTTTCATGCATGATTCACATTACAGAGAGACTTCATAGAAGACCTATATATTCGGATCTGTTGCTGGTGCAGAGGAAATGACTGGATGGGGTGAAATAGAAAGAAACGTCATCTAAAGGCCTTGATGTTGATGTTCAAAGAGGGGTTTGGCCATTCTTTTCAATTAACTGCCCAGCAGCCACGGTTGGTGGATCTTAATTGGGGACACCAAGCTCGCATTACCGCCCGGACTGGGGGAAACAGAACGGTATCACACACAATGGGTTTGATGTGCTACACACCATTTCATTCACTCTGGTTGTAATGCAAGCCCGGCGTCCCCAATTAAGATCCACCGACCGCAAATGCTGCCCAGATTGTTTCCAGATTTCTATGAAAGATGATCTAGACTTATGAAAGTGGGTTTAAAAAAAAAAAAAATTGAAGATGCTCAGCTGTTTTGTGCATGAATGGTCTGTCTGCAATGCAACAACATAAGTTGAAATAGGTGAAAATGTACAGTAACATTCAATAAACTTTTTATGAACCTTAAAATCACTATATTTGTATAATAGTAATATTTAATATGATGTCAAACCACATGAAAAAATAAATGAAACCAACAATATTTAAGGTTATTGACCATTAAAAAACTGACATTTGTTATTAAAGATAAACAAATATGTAATTTAAGGTTATTTAACTACAGCATATAAAAAAATACTAAACTGACTTATCTTTATGTACAGTAGTTTACAAAAATGAAATACAAGCACATTCTCTTTGTATTGTACATGTTTACATTTTAGTAATTTAGCTGAAGAGCGACTTACAGTAAATTCAGGGACATTCCCCCAGAGCAACTTATAGTGCCTTGCCCAAGGACACAACAAAATTTGAAACCGTTGGGAATTGAACAAGTGTGCTACAAGTGAGACTCCCTCTCTGAGCCATCTACACTCCACTATGTTCACCTCTAAATGAACCTTTTAAAGGAGCTACAGTATGAGTAGTATTCCAGCCATAACAAGGGAACTACTTTCTCTTTCTAGGTGACCATCTTACAAAACCTGTAGCAAATGTATGTCTTTATGTTTTACTGTTTACTTTTTTTGTTGTTGTGATTTTTACCCATTTCTCTCCCCTCCCAAATTGGTATTTTCTAATTTTCCTCTAACCCTGCCTTGTCGGCACCTCCACAACTTCTTGGACAGATGCAGGATGGTGAGGGGCGCTCACATGGTTCGTCCAACCACACGGAAGCCTATAGTCAGATCCTTTGTGGGATGATTTAACTCACCAACTATACTTCCAAAATTGATTTACAAAATTATATGCAATATGGTATTCATGCCTATTTACAAACTGTGGAATTAGAACTTTTCATGTCCTTGTTGAAATTCCTTTTCAAATTGCTAAATAAGCACTGCACAGTGTCGAACATCATTGCCAATGCCAACTGAACAGCTTTCTTATTAAAAATATCATGAAATAAATGTTTTACAGCTTTTGGAAGCTGATCACAGAAAGAGCAACTAGTTCTCTTTTCACTCCACACAATTCTACACAGTGTACCTTTAAATCCTATAAATTGTAACTGCCCTTTTGCTGGTGTGTACTTTGAAGTTTTTTTATGAGCTCAGTAATCCTTCTTCCCCTTAAAATCAAATGAGCGGAGTCTTGCTTCATTAGAAATATATACAAAGTCATTGTGACAGTTTGTCGCCCTAGAGCTAACCTTAAATGTAATTAGTTTGCCTCCTCTTCAATTAAAAGTTGGTAATCTGAAAAACAAAATATTAGTTAATGTTAAAAGTTTGACAACTAGTAGACACTATTTCACCACTGTTATTTGCTTAACCTGTTTCAATATTATTATTCATAAATCATTATTTATATTTGATATATATTTCTATATTATATTTAGCTAATGTTAGTCACTCTAGTGTCAGTGGCTACTAAAAGAAGAAGCTCCTATTATGGGGTCATAATTCATTCACATGTTACTAGGAGAAAAGGGCTGAAAACTAAACAGGGAAATAGACTGATGAACAGTTTGTCACTTCTAGCAATACATTTGGTTCCCTGGTATGCCCCAAATTACAATAGATATGTTGACAGAATTGCTGGTTTATCCAGAACAAAAAGCACAGGAGAATGGTTTGTTTTTACTGTAGTGGCAATACATTTATATATAAAAAAATATTAACTTTTGGCAACATTTTGTGGCACTCTGTTTCATTTGCATAAATTTTGCAATAAAATGTGGAATGTTTGCAGCCACATTATTTTTTTTTAAAGTGATTTCAAATATCAGCCTTTTTTTATTCGGTTTATTAGTAGAATCTCTGAGGGATTTGTAGAGGGGTTTAGAGAGACTTCCTCAAAGGTATTATGTTAGGACTTATTAAAATGTGTAATATTTTGCAGTCTCAGATTTGATTTGATAAAATTGTAATTCTATTTGTTGATTTTAGGAATATGGGAGTTATCTGTGGAAGAACATTGAATGTTTATTTTAAGAACTATTTTTTGTGGGGCTGTTTAGAAAGTTTGAACAAGTTTTTGTAATTTATTCAGATGAGAGTTTAGTTCAAATCATAATACTGCAGCTACAGTATGCCTTTCTTTAACATTTGCGATGTAGTCAATATCAGTCAGTTGGATATTTTCCACTAACTGCCTAGATGATACAGTATATGTAAATGTCTATCCAAATTACAGTTAAAAACATTACATACTTGCTCAAGGACAGAAATGACAATCAGACCTTAAAATAATAGGCTCTGTGTCAATTTGACCACATTTATTCTGAATGCTATGGCTTTGATGCTTTTTAGATTACACTCAGTCCGTGATTGTAATAGCTCCTTTCAATGAGTGTATTTTTTATGTACTGTAGTCCTGACATTTCTTTCAGTTTGAACTCTTACTGAATTGGGATTTCAAACTTGGTATTTGCCAATGTTATACACTAACTGTCACGGTATGCAGTGGATACAATAGTAGACAGATGCAGGATACCAGGTAAGTAATATTATTTAGTAAATTCAAAAACAGGCAGGATCATAAACAGGGGCCACTCCACAGCACAAACGAAGGAGCAAAAAAATAAACCTAATTATTGCTCTGAGACAGAAGCACTAATAATGAAAAACTATGGTACTTATCAAAACGTAACAGGAGCATGTACCACATGACAAAAACAATAACCAACAAAAATACATTTTCACTTATACAACCCAAAGATAATACAAGATGGAATTTACTACCATTACAGCTGTGAATTATTTTGAATAAAATTCTAACAGATTTGATGGCATTTTAGGGCAATATGCCCAAATATGTTAAAAAGCCTTATAATGAGCAATATTAAAATGTTGTCTTCAGATTTTGTCTGATACATTTTTTACTGTCCCTGGGTTACTTAATTTCATATACTGTTAGGTCCTAAAATATTGGGAAACTGACACAATTTTCATAATTTTGGCTCTGTACACCACCAAAATGGAATTGAAATTAAACAACTGAGATGCAATTAAAGTGCAGAATATCGTACAAAACATTTAGGAATTGCAAACATTTTCATACACAGTCCTTTTATTTTTGGGGCTAAAATTAAACTTGACAAATTAACGCAGTCATAAATAAAATGTGCATTTGTAATACTTTGTAGAGAATCCTTTGCAGGCAATGACTGCTTGAAGTCTGGAACGCATTTATCACCAAACGCTTTCCTCCTTTGTGATGCTTTGCCAGGCCTTTACTGCAGCTGTCTTAAGTTGTTGTTTGTTCTGGGGTCTTTCTGCCTTAAAGTTTGTCTTCAGCAAGTGAAATGCATGCTCAATCTGGTTGAGATCAAAAAGTTCTTTACCTTAAAAAAACTCCCGGGTTGCTTTCACAGTATGTTTTGGGTCATTGTCCATCTGCAAAGCACTGCATCTGAGAAGACAATGTATCCCTATACACTTCAGAATGAATCCGTCTGTATCTATCATCAGTCACATCATTAATAAACTCAAGTGACCCAGTGCAATTGGAAGCCATCACACCTCCTCCACCGTGTTTTAGATGATGTGGTATGCTTCGTATCATGAGCTGTTCCAAGACTTGTCCATACTTTTTTGTTGTAAGGTTTCATCTCTCCAAATAATGCTGTTACAGAACTTGGCTGGCTGTTTTAAATGTTGTCTGGCAAAGTCTAATCTGGCCTTTTTATTCTTGAGGCTTATGAATGGTTTGCACCTTGTGGTGAACCTCTGACAAAAAATTGTCTACACTGTCCATCAACAATTCCCAAACAAACTTACTGTGCTTGCAGCAATTGACAAAAAAGTATATAAAATCTGCAAAAAAGTAACGTCCCCTCTCTTTCAACTGCTGTTATTTTCAGCAAACTTAACGTGTAAATATTTGAATGAACATAAGACAGATAAACAACTAAGACATAAACTGAACAAGTTCCATAGAATTGTAACTAACCCAAGTGGAATAATGTGTCCCTGAACAAAGTCAGTGATTGTCAGTATCTGGTGTGGCCACCAGCTGCATTAAGTACTGCAGTTCATCTCTTCCTCATGGACTACATCGGTTTTGCGAGTTCTTGCTGTAAGATATTACCCCATTCTTCCACCAGGGCACCTGCAAGTTCTTATACATTTCTGGGGGGAATGGCTCTAGCCCTCACCCTTCGATCACTGACATACCTGTCTTGCAAAAATCACTGACAAAACGAGCAAAGGGAGGAGGATGTCTTTGATGTAATGCACAGCGTTGAGATTGCCAGCAATGACAACAAGCTAAATCTGATGATGCTGTGACACACCGCCCCAAACCATGACAAACCCCTGGTGAGACAAAACAGCAACTCATTAGTGAATAATTTTTTTGCCAGTTCTGTCTGGTCCAGCAAAGGTGGGGTTGAGCCCATAGACAACATTGTTATAGGTTATGTCTGGTGATGACCTGCCCTACAACAGGCCTACAGGCTGTCTGTCCAGCTTCTCTCAGCCTATAGTGGACAGTCTGAGTACTAATGGAGGGATTGTGCATTCCTGGTGTCTCAGGAAGTTGTTGGTGCCATCCTATACCAGCCCGCAGGTGTGATTTTCCAGTCTTGTACAGGTGTTCTTAAATGTGGTCTGACATAGCGAAGATGATCAGCTGTCCGTTCTTCCTGTAGCACTGTTTTAGGCGTCTCACAGTAAGGACATTGCAATTTATTGCCCTGGCCTCATCTGCAGTCCTCATGCCTTCTTGCACCATACTTAAGGCACGTACACGCAGGTGAGCAGTAAATGAAGGCATCTTTCATTTGATGTTTTTCAATCGGTAGAAATGTATTTTTAGTGTCCTAATTTTTCAGAACTGTGACCTTAATTGCCTACCGTCTGTAAGCTGTTGGTGTCTTTTGGTCATTGAACAAGCATAGAAAACATTGTTTAAACACTTTACAGTGAAGATCTGTAAAGTTATTTGGCTTTGTATGAATTTTCTTTAAAATAGAGTGTCCTGAAGGTTTTTATGTTTGCAGAATGTTTTATTCTAAAAGAATTCACCACTGTGGAATATGTCAGAAGTGCTTCCACCAAAGAAGATTTCTGTGAGAACATGAAATCTTGATAATCCTCACTTGGTGTTTGCTATGTATGCTGTCACAAGCAACTGTACAAACAAATTGACTATGTAGTTTGTCTCAAATGGTGTGATCCTATGTTAGATGCATTATTTTAGGTTTTCAACATCTTTCAACACCTTTTTAGAGCACTGTGAATGGTTATTAACTCAATAAATGCTATGAACCATACTCAGGTTATGAACCATGCTTCTGCTATTAACCATTCTCAGTGGAGCAGTTAGGGAGCAGTCAATGTGCTCTGAAACACAACCTACAAACCATTAACCTAGTACTTTCATGCCTGAATATGTTAGAAGGCTGCAGCTTGCCTAAAAAAAATGAAAAGCTACAATCAAACAGTAAGAAATCTAAGAGAGTGGATTGCATTCAGAATAATTTTTCTTCTTTTTTATTTATTTAAAGCACACATTCACAAGCAGTAGGTAATTCAAAAGCTACCATAGTGGTGGAGGGAAGTGCACTATAATCGAGAATAAACCGCTGTAAATCTCAAATAATTGCTTCTCACCTTCACTCTCAAAATCTGACATTCTGTCAAACAAACACACACACACAAACATCAGAAATAAAGAATTCCTGAGACAGTAAAACTAATGAAGAGGAGTTTTATATGCCTGCTTTAATCACAGTGGTTTGAGCTCGTTAGTCGCTCGTATTGTGGCTGTACATGAGGTTGGTAAGGCTCATCTGGGCAGACAGTAAAAACCTTCACACTTGCCCTCTCTATCTCTCAAATGTCTGCCAACATGGGGAAAATGCTTCAGGATAATGAAGAGGCTAGCATGGTGCTGGTTTTACCAGAAATTCATAAGAGACGAAAGCTATAAAAAGGTTTGGGATATACACCAATCAGCCATAACACTATGACCACCTGCCTAATATTGTGTAGGTCCCTCCTTTGCCACTAAAACAGAAGCACCAAAAAAGGGGACCTAGACAATATTAGGCAGGTGGTCATAATGTTATGGCTGATTGGTGTATGTATTGTACACCATACTTACCCTTTCTTTCCAGAGAAAGTGAAATGGCTGTGGGATGTTGACCTTTAACAAGTCTCATTACTGCAGAGCCTGAACCCATGACACCTCTGAGACAGTGCCTCCATCAGTTAAAGAAAGATGAAAACAAAATCTCACAAAAGACCCATGAATAGTAATTACAAAACATTCATTTTGTATAGTGTTTTTTAATGATTTTTTGTGGTTTTTTTTGGGAGCAACAGAGCGAGTGGCTGAGCCAGTGAACCGCCGTGGCCAGGGCACGTGATCCAGAGTTGGGAGCTTAAACCACCACACCGACTCTGGCATATAGATTTCTTCATACATATCTACTGTATACATCTATAAAACCTGCTTAAAATAATCATCAAATGACTTTCAACCTCTCCTATTTGTGGCAGGCAGATTGAAGGACGAGATTAATTTATGGCTTGTTTGTTTTTAATTAAGCATTATGCTGTTTTCATTAGCTCGATCTACTTCACTGTTGTTCCAATTAATGTTTTCATAGGGAACTCAGAGAAAACATTCACACTATACCCATAAAAAGCTTAAAGGTACAGTGTGTAATATTTCTACGGATCTATTGACAGAAATGCAATATAAGATCCATAACTGTTTTCAGTGGTGTGTAAAGACCTTACATAATGAACCATTATGTTTTTATTACCTTAGAATGAGCCATTTATATTTACATAACCGCGGGCACCCCCTTTTATGGAGGTCGCTGTATTTTTTCATCATGATTCTACCGTTTCACTCAGCAAACAAACAGTGCTACAGAGCATGTTTCGTCACTACCTTGAAAGAGAAGCAGCAGCAGAAGAAAAAGAAGCAGCAGCAGAAGAAGAAGTTGTATGTTTCTAACTATTAGGTAATAGTAGAAGCTCTCTTTTATTAGAAGTGGAATTTTGGACAATTGTATTACCACAGCTATTATTTAGCACAAGAGCCGACAGAGGGTGAATCTGCTTTGAAGAAGCGAAAGCATAATGAAGCAAGACAAATACAAGAGTGACACAGGCAGAAATACCGGGTAAACATCAGTGTGGCTTTTTCCTGATTAAAGGCTCTAATGAGGAAAAAAAAATTTGAATCGATGCCAAGTTTGCCTGGTATTCCAACTTACTAGCCATAGATATCGCGAGAAGTGACTTTTCCCTTGTCAGTGGTGTAAAATATATAGTTGGATTGTTGCATGTAACTTAGCTCTTCTCCCTCGCTATGTTATGGCTTTGCTATGTGGGGAGAAATATGCTGTTCGTGAGCCAATGAATCAGCTGATTAGTACTATTGACCGCAAAACAGTAACGTTAGTATACAGCATAAAAGCTCATATTAGCCAGCTTAACCATTACTACCGTGTTAGAAAAAATATGTAGTTGGATTGTTTCATGTGGTTCTTCTCCCTCACCGTGTTATGGCTTTGCTATGTGGGGAGAAACATGCTGTTTACATTCCTGAGACAATCTGCTGATTAGTATTGACCACAAAACAGTAACGTTTGCATATAGCATAACAGCTCATATTAGCCAGCTAAACTTTTAGTACCCTGTTAGAAAAAATATGTAACGTCAGTTCGATTGTAATTTCGAAAGCATGATGAAGCCAGACGAATACGAGAGCGACGCAGGCAGAAATATCTGGTAAACATCAGTGTGGCTTTTCCCAGATAGAAGGCATGAGGGAAAAAAGTTTTCAAAGCGACGTCGAAGTTTCTTGTTTTCTGCTGGACAAGAAAGGTATTCAAACTTTAGAAATGCAAATGAAATTCGTTGTTTGACAATGTTAGCATTGAGTAGAAGCTAGCCATAGACTCTGTGAGAAGTGACTTTTCCCTTGTCAGTGGTGTAAAATATGTAGTTGGATTATTGCATGCAACATAGTTCTTCTCCCTCGCTTTGTTATGGTTTTGCTATGTGGGGAGAAACATGTTGGTTACGTTCGTAAGAAAATCAGCTGATTAGTACTATTGACCGCAAAACAGTAACGTTAGCCTACACTATAACAGCAATTTTAGCCAGCTAAACCTTTACTAACGTGTTAGAAAAAATATGTAGTTGGATAGTTTCATGTAGTTCTCCGCTCCCGCTATGTTATGGCTTTACTATGTGGGGAGAAATATTTTCTATAAGACAATCGTGTGATTAGTACTATTTACTGCAAAACAGTAACGTTAGCCTACAGTAAACAGCTCATATTAGCCGGCTAAACTTTTAGTACCCTGTTAGAAAAAATATGTAACGTTAGTTGGATTGTTATTTTGAAAGCATGATGAAGCTAGATGAATATGGGAGCGATACAGGCAGAAATCGCAAGTAAACATCTGTGTGGCTTTTCCCAGATAGAAAGCTCTAATGAAGGAAAAATGTTTTCAAAGCGACTTTTTCATGTTGTACTCACTAGCATGGAAATAAGCTAGGTAAAGTCAGTGAATAAAACACTAACACAATGATGAACAAGTAAAAATACCATTTGCAATAACATGGTTTTACTGAATAATTAAGTACAGATAATTTCTTAAAATCTCAATATAAAGAAACCTCATTGCTTGACTTGCTACTCTGCTGACTTAGATGACAACATATTTTATTTTACGTCGGCCACCGTAGATCATTTTTTTGTTTGCAAAGGGAGGGGTAGGTGGTGAGTGACTGGCTGTTTGTAATTCGCAAACCATACCACTAGATGCCACTAAATCTTACACACTGAACCTTTAAACCATTTACCAGTGTTGATAGATACAGTAAGTGTCCATGTTCATGTCACAAATCCTAGGGACTGGGTTCAGGATTTGTGTCGTAAGACTGATATGTAAACTCTAAGTGTATGTGTAGCAATTTTGGGTTTAATGTCTGTAGTTATGTTATTAGGTTTTTGTCCTACGCCAGTGCATTGCGTTGAAGATATATGTTGGTTTATTGAATTGATATGTATAGTGTGTGCTTATACATGGGTTACTAAGGGAATTGTTGCGTCTTCCCCTTGCTCACCTGCTGCTATTCGGGACTGATTGTGACCATTACCTTAATTATATTCAGCTGGTTCATTCAGTTCCTATTTAGCCCGGGTGAACGAGAGGAAAGGCGCAAGTCATTAATGTATTGTCACCGTGATATGCTGACGTCCGAGGAAATTTAATATAAGCAAAATGTGTATGGTATCATGTTACCTTGAGTGTTTAAGCGTACACTCTTTATTATAGGTTTGATCGTATTCTATGCAGCGAGAAAGCTAATGCTGCATTCCATTTGGCTCGGAAATGGGATGTCGGAACTGGGAATTGCGTCACACCCAAGTTAAAACAAGTTGATCACAGCCTTCTAAAGCCATAGCAACATGTCCAGAGATAGCAGTTGGACAATACTGTGTGCATGACAATTTTCGTGAAAAACAATTAAAAACAATTACTGAAAATTAACACTAATAACAACTTTCACTTACTGTTGATACAGGGTGCTGTTATCTTGGAAAATGTACTTGGGGGTGGTGAAATTTCTCAGACTTCGCGACTAGGAATTCCCTCTTGTGTGGTCATCCAGTTGAAATTCCGACTAGGAACTCGGAATTTCTGACCTACGAGTACAAATGGAATGCAGCAATAGTGCTGGATAGAGTCGTTGTGCACTCCTGTATTGACAGTTGAGATAACTGCGTACACTCTGTATCTGGTAGATTTGTTCTTGTAAGCATCAGTATTCACTAGGGGTGACACGGTTCACAAAACCCACAGTTCGGTTCGTATCACGGTTCTTGTTGTTTTTTTTCTTTTAATCTTAAAACTCCAGAAATGTACTTCAGCATATGATATATAGCTTAATTATCCACAATTTAGGATACAGTATTAAAAAATAGTTATATCATGCACAAACATAATTTGACTTGACTTAAGAACATTATTGGGACCATCTCTGAGGAAAGCTAGGTGAGATTTTGATACAGCAAAAGGGAAGACGTTGGTGATTTCAACCAGCTTTTTTCATTTGGCAAAACAATGAGTGTGCATTGCCATTTACAGGAACTTATGTGCCTTTTTAGCACATAGAAATAATACCAAATAACACATTTATCAAACTGCCAACTTCAGTGTAGCTCTTAGTAAGAGTCTTACAAAAATACATGTGACGTGACCTGCACGTCGGCTCGCCGCCTCTCAAAATCTAACAAAAAATCTTTTAAACTGACCTTTGTTGATCTGAAATGAAGACATATTCAGCAATTGTATGGCCTATTTCTCACTTAAATTGTTTTCAGGAACACGTTTCGGTGAACTATTTTTGTAAAATATGACATTGTATTAAGAACGAGATGCCATTAGAGTCTGTTTGAAATTCTGGAGCAACCAGACCCACGTGACGTGTTCATCCAATTAGCTGCCAGGTGTTCTATTTGTCACGCTAACACAGGGCTCTCAAGTTTTGAACTGAGTTCAGAGTGAGATTTTGGCGGCGACGGCGGCAGGGTTTTGGGTAGAGACGGGGGTCTGATCACATAAGTTCGTACAAAAAAATATTTGTGTGTGTGTGTGTGTGTGTGTGTGTGTGTGTGTGTGTGTGTGTGTGTGTGTGTGTGTGTGTGTGTATGTATATATATATATAT
>JACXGM010017218.1:8500-20004 GCA_016801145.1 Umbra pygmaea
CACCGTGTTAGTCACTAAACCCTGAACACAGAAACACACCGTGTTAGTCACTAAACCCTGAACACAGAAACACACCATGTTAGCCACTAAACCCTGAACGCAGAAACACACTGTGTTAGCCAGTAAACCCTGAACACAGAAACACACTGTGTTAGTCACTAAACCCTGAACACAGAAACACAGCGTTAGTCACTAAACCCGGAACACAGAAACCCACCATGTTAGTCACTAAACCCTGAACACAGAAACACACCGTGTTAGTCACTAAACCCTGAACACAGAAACACACCATGTTAGTCACTAAACCCTGACCACAGAAACACACCGTGTCAGTCACTAAACCCTGAACACAGAAACACACCGTGTTAGTCACTAAACCCTGAACACGTCTCTCTCCTCACCGTGGCGGGGGCAGCTCTGGGGTTGTGACTGGAGTAACTTCCTCCCCCGCTGCCTCCTAAAATGTACCCGCCCTGGAGCAGGTAACCGCTGCCCGCTCCTCCCGACGAAGTCACCGAGACAGACTCTGAGCTCACGGGGATGACCTGTGACCCCGAGGTAGTGGAGGCTTCATAGTAGGAGGAGGGGGGAGGGGTCTGGGAGTAGAGGGGGGAGTCAGCGTAAGGGTAACTCCCAGAACGACTGGAGAGGGAGAGGAACAATCAATGAAGACAGTCAGACGGGAACATACTGTGGCGTTGTGTGTGTACGGTGTGTGTTGTACTCACATATTAGAGCTGGTTGTGTACGTAGAGTCCTCTCTCTCCACATACGGGGCTCCCTGACTGGAATACACATGCTGGGGGGGAGACCAGACTGTGAGCGGGTAACCTTGATAAAGACACAGAATCCTCTTCTCTATATTCACTTTCCTGATTTGCTACATGCTTGAATGACCTACAGGTTTAACTGGAATTCTGTCATTTTCAATGTTCCCAACTAGCACATGAACGTTGCCCCCCCCCCCTCGTCCTGTATGCTCTTCCTGGAACAGCGGTCTGGAGGAACATCCCGCTGGGGGGGGGGCTGGATGGAACCAGGGGGCACTTGAGGGTGGCAGGCAGGGCAGAGGAAGGCTCTCTCCCCCCATCACCACCTGCTCATGGGAGTTTTAGTTATTGAAATTTTTTCTCCAGGCAGAACTGCCTTGGTGGCAGAAATGATTTGATTGGTTGATTCAAAAAAAGGAAGGACCTCACATTACGTTTACTTTTCATTGATTATTACATATATATACAGTATCTCACAAAAGTGAGTCACCCCTCACATTTTTGCAAATATATGATTATAACTTTTTATGTGACAATACTGAAGAAATGACACTTTGGTACAATGTAAAGAAATGAGTATACAACTTGTATAACAGTGTAAATTTGCTGTCTCCTCAAAATAACTCAGACAGCCATTAAGGTCTAAACCACTGGCAACAAACATGAGTTGATATGATTAGATTAGATATAAGGTTGGATATGATTAAAGACTGAGAAAACTATGCTCATGTCCATGTTTCTGATGTCATGTGAGGACCGCCCTCAGTTCTGAATAAACCAATCAATTGATTTCTACCTCCAAGGTAGCCTGGAAAAATCCAGACCCGCTAAGCCACTAGGGCGGAGCTAACTGGTAGGTTAAACTCGTGCAGTATCAGGTCGGCAAAACAGCAAAAACGTCCTTCTTAAAAAGGAACGCTTCGAGCGCCGTCTTCTGTTCCTCTTTTAGACAAAAAGCCAAGTCTAACTCGTTCATTGTAGTGGCCAAAGCCATTTTAAACAACTGGTGTTCAGCCATTGCGATCTTACAACGTTTACAATCACAGCACTGTTGTCATCTGTTTAACACGCCTCTGGCACGCCTATATCAGATTTACCGATGTGATTGGTGCAGCTCGGCTACAAGGGCATAGTTAATAAGCAGAATTACTCGGTGCCAAAGTAACTTGCTGAGCAAATTCAAATTGCGCTCTCGCGAGAACTCTGGATTTCCAGGGGACCTACAAGGCAGATCTGCCTGGAGAACACTTTTCAAAACCTAAAACTCCTAGAAGCTCCACATCTGTTTCAATGCTCTATTCAATTTAAAGTGCTTTATTGTCATGGGAAATATTTGTTTACATTGCCAAAGCAAGTGGAAAATAAGCATAGAAACAGAACGATAATACGATAAATTAATCAGACAATATTGCACACTACTTTTTAAAAGATTAAGGCACATTCAGTGTCAAGTTTACATTGATGTGAGAAAACAAATAGTTACCACTGAAATAATGTGAGACTGGTATAGATTAAGACGTGTGTATGTTATGTTCCTAATGTTGTTTGTGCTACCCTGGTTGTCCTTTCCTCATGGCAACATGTTACAAATCGTGCTGCTCTGATTGCACACAGCGGAATTTCAACTAGCAAATATGGGAGTTTCTCTGTTTGATGTTGTGTCACCATCTTTGTGTGATTTAAAGCCACAACAGGTGGATTCAGCACCACGGCTGTTTGTTATTCCTTAGGCTGAGGAGCTGGCCGTGGTGCTGAATCCACCTGTTGTGGCTTTAAATCACAGCATGGGAGTTGTCCGTTTTGCTCCCTCAAAACTTGCGACATCTGTAGCATTGTAAAAAGTAGAGTTGTGATGTGGAAGAGAGGAGTCAGACTATAGAAAGGGAATGATTAGAAATGCCATTCCAATTGAAACCAATGTACCAGAACGGTCAGAGAGGCAGCCATTTTTATGTGTACCATTCCATTGCAAAGATCAAGCGGCCTACTTCCACATTAAACCGATTCGCGTGTTGTCACCAGGCCAACTAACAACAATCGCCATTTTGTTGTGTACTAATCAAATGACCACACCAAGCAGCTCAATGGCCTTTCTATCCATTCTATTTCTATGAGTCAGACACAGGATAGTGAGGTTTGTTGCTTTACTTAAGACGCACAAAATAAACAAGGTGTACAATAAGCTCTTAGCTAGGAGGCAACTGATGCCAACATAAAACTCCATGAAGCCGTGCTACAGCACCACACAAAAATATATTCCAGACACTGAGGCAGTAACCTAAAGTCTCCAAACCCCTGAACATCTCAGAATTGTTGAGCCGGTCATATTTTAAACATGACAGTCACTAAAACAACCTTCTCAGTTTGGTAATTCCCAACTAGAAAGTAGTTGCAAATGTAAGTTGCCCAAAAACCTTTGGTTAATTCACTGCAACATTTTTGAAAATACTAAATGTTAGTTTGTAACACGAGTCAATCTTTGAAACGAGTCGATAGGAGACAAAAATTAGACAAATATCAGTCAAACGTGTATTTTCAAAAATGTTGCAGTAACGTATGTTTCCAAAACGTACGGTGGCCGAGTTGGGAATTACCAAACGTGCTGAGAAGGTGTATTTAGTGACTGTCATGACCGGCACAATGATTTTGATGTAACAAGGTCTGCCTGTATTGGCCTTTCTCGACAAGTCTGTACATGATCATGTTTTTTCTTAATTTCGTCAGGTATTCTGCCAATGTGTACTCTCTGTTTAGGGCAAGGTAGTATTCTAATTTTTTTTCTGGTAGATTCCTTCCAATGTGTGAGATAGTTTTCTTTTTGTATTCCCATATTTTGGTTGGGTGTGATTCTGTTGCTCTCTTGGGGCTCTGTGGGGTCTGTTGGGGTTCGTGACCAGAGCCCCGGCACTAGTTTTGGGACGTTGTTATAATAGGTTTGAGAGTTGCTTCCCTTACTGTCGGTGTGAAATCTAATGGCTTTCTACTGGATTTTGATGATTAGAGGATTTAGTCCCAATTCAGCTCTTCGTGAATTGTTTGGGGTTTTGCGTTGGACTGCATACTTTAGCAGAATGCTGCATGCAGAGTCTCAGTTGGGTGTTTATCCCATGTCACGAAGTCCTGGATGGTGAGTGGTTCCCAGACTTCACAGCCATACTGGGTAATGGGTTCTATGACTGACTGGAGGATTTTAAGCCAGATTCTAATTGGGATGTGAAGTTTTAGGTTGTTTTTGATGGCATAGAAGGCCCTTCTGGCCTTGTCTCTCAGGACAATCACAGCCGTATTGAAGCTGCCTTTGGAGATGATGTTTAGACCAAGGTAAATATAGTTGTTTGTTTGCTCTAGGGGAATAATGAGAGAACTTCAGGTGCCTTTTGGCAAACTCCAGGCGGGCTCTCATGTGCCTTTTACTGCGGTCTGGCTTCCGTCTTGCCACTCTACCAAACAAGGCCTGATTGTTGGAGTGCTGCAGAGATGGTTGTTCTTCTGGAAAGTTCTTCTCTCTCCACAGAGAAATGCTGGAGCTCTGTCAGAGTGACCATCGGGTTCTTGGTCACCTCGATGGCTCAGAGTCCTGGTGGTTCCAAACTTCTTCCATTTATGGACGATAGAGGCCACTGTGCTCATTGGGTCCTTCAATGCTACAGATATTTTTCTGTACCCTTCCCCAGATCTGTGCATTGATACAATCCTGTCTCTGAGGTCTACAGACAATTCCTTGGACTTTATGGCTTGGTTTGTGCTCTGACATGCACTGTTAACTGTGGGAACTTATATAGACAGGTGTGTGCCTTTCCAAAACATGTCCAATCAACTGAATTTACCACAGGTGGACTCCAATCAGGTTGTGGAAACATTTCAAGGATGATCAGTGGAAACAGGATGCACCTGAGCTCAACTTTGAATGTCATGGCAAAGGCTGTGAATACTTATGTACATGTGCTTTAAAAACACCAACGTTTCAGCATCAAACTTGCCTTGTTCAGGATTGTGACAACCCTCAACAACCCTGAAGAAGGCAAGTTTGATGCTGAAACATTGGTGTTTTTAAAATGTTGTCACTTGGAGCAGAAAACCAGGAGTGTGCATCTTTCTTCTTTGTTGATTATTTATATTCTAATTATCTGACAGACAGCACCTCTATCTACAAAGTGCTTGGGTGTGCGCCAGAATATAGCTTTACCACTACATCATGTTACAACATGATTGAGTTTTGTGTATTTCAGAATGCAATGCTTTTTCAGCTTTGTGTGTTGCTAGACCCCTTGGCCTCTCTACAGGCGCTGTGCTTCTGATTATGGCTATGCAATCAACCCAGTTGATAGTGTACAATTTAATATATTGTGGCAGGAGCCGGCTGTCATCATCACACAAGGAGCAAACACTCAGCACCTTGGAGAGTGCCAACAGATGTACACACAGTCAGGAAACAGACAAGGAGCGCCGACGAAAGCCAGAATTGTCAGGTCTAAGAGGAGTACGGCAGGACAAAACCACGCCACAGAACACCTGTCACCACTCAGGGTGATTGCAGACATGGCTACAAAAGGAGAGCAATTGGCACCAAAGAGGATATGAGAAGAGACCGAGGTATGAGACGCGATGCCATTTACTATTGCGCCGTGTGTTTCATCTGTTTTATGTACTAATGGCCTCGCAAACGGAGGGGAGCAAAGCTGAGCCAACCCGACGAAGACCCCCAAGCAACTACGCGATTGGAATACTGCTAAAAGCAGTAGGGTTTTTGTTCTGTTTTGTGCCGATAACTTGGCCACCTTTGTTTTCATTAAAACCACCTCCTGGTGGTTTTGGAGATTTTGAGATATTGTTACTTTGGAATGGTTACATGCCTAAAAACAGTTTGAAGTTCAGGATTTATGTGCTGGATTATAACAGCAGAAATAAAATGTTCAGGGTTATAAACGTGGACCCCCTTTTCTTACTCCTGTGGTGAAACGCACCTAAAAATTTTAAGTAGTGTGTGTCTGTGTGTGTGTGTTTGCCCTGTGTTGTCCTTTCTAGCTGTGCTGAATGAAAGCATTTTTGCTGTGTGTAGGAAAACGAACCTAAAGACTGATCCGGAGTTAAAGCACACAGATCAGAATGCAAGGCCGGAGTCTCGTTTTGGAGGCGCGGACTCTGAACACCTGGTTGGTGACAACAGCGCTGTTGCAAAAACAATCTCCTCAGCACAATGTCCCCAGCACATCAAAAATGTACTGGAAATATGACAGCGTAGCCACTTGCATTGCTTTTTTGGGGCACTCAAAACATGCGCAGGTCATGTCTGAAAAGTAGCATGACACGTCCATTTAATGAGAAAAGCTACGTCACACCCTTTTTCTTGCCCTGACAGCGTGGCCTTCAGGCATTCAGGAGAGTATCTTGGAAAAAGCAGAGCATTTGTATTTTGTAACCCCTACTATTTATTACAGTGTGTGTGTGTGTGTGTGTGTGTGTGTGTGTGTGTGTGTGTGTATGTGTGTGTGTGTGTGTGTGTACCTGTTGGGTGGGCTCCTGCACTACCTGGGTGGGTATCCCTGTCTGATCCACGGATGCTGGAGGAGAAACACTGGTTCCAGGATGGCCAGAACCCTCTGTGGAGAGAGAGAGAGGAAGAGAGACGGAATCAGACCCAACCAAATTACGAGACTACAAAAAGAATACTACCTCACATTGGACCTCACAAAGCAAATTAGAATGCTACCTAGCCCTAAGCAGAGAGTACACATTGGCAGAATACCTGACGCAAAAAAAAGAAAAACCATAACTATGTACTGACTCAGTGAGCATGGCCTGGCTATTGAGAAAGGTCGACACAGGCAGACCTGGCTACCGAGGAAAGACAGGCTATGTGCACACTGCTCACAATGAAGTGGAAACTGAGCTGCACTTTCTAAACTCCTGACAATTATATGACCACATTAGAACCATACATTGCCTCAGATCCTACCAAAACATACAATTTGACATTAACCACACATAGAGAAGCTTTTTTATTGTATTGTTAATGTTAATTGTCTACGCTTATTTCCACTTTCTTAGGCAATTTAAACAACTGTTTCCCATGACTTTAAAACCTTGAGAGAGAGAGTGTGAGAGAAAGAGAGATAATTTTGCGCTGCCTCATGCAGGAGGCCCGGGAAAAGTCAGAGAACCGGTGTTCAGGCTCAAACACATGACCATTCTGACGTAAACTGTCCTGCAATTCAGAGACTTAGCCCACTACACCACATGGACCCGCATCCTCAAAAAGCTTTAAGGAGCATAGCCTACCACTGTAGAGCCCTGCAGACATCCGAGAGACAGACAGGCAGACAGACAGGCAGACAGACAGACACAACAGATACTGTAGATAGGCTACATTTTCATTTTAGTAGACATTTAGCAGATGTGAGAGCAACTCACAGTAAGTACAGGGAAATGCCCCTGGAACAACTTAAGTGCCTTGCCCAAGGACAAAAAATCATTGGCACAGTGGGGAATCAAACCAGCAACCTTCTGACTACATTACTGACTCCTTAACCACTGAGCAATCTGACTCACAGACAGACAGACAGCAGAATGGAGGTGCATTAGAAGAGTAAACAGACAGATGATGAGGTAAAGGGGTAGGACAGACAGAAACCACAACAGGTCCACAACTTCATGAAATCATTTTGAACAAACAAAAGAGACAGTCCACGCCCAAACAGGATTTCAGTACTCACGACAGTCCGTCTCCAAACCATAATAGCAGTCCGGGTAAAACATGGCTGGTGGGACAGAGGGAGATGGGGAGCTGGAGGCACTGGTGCTCCGGCTGCGTCTCCATCTCCCCCTCCACCCTTATACCAGGCAGGCAGACCGAGGCCTTGGACAGCTAATCTCTGGAGCCTAATGCTGAAATCCCCGATCACATAAACAACCATATCAAGTGATCAGAGAGGAGGAGAGGACGCAGGGACGAAAAGGATGAAGGTGGAGGAATAATGTGGGGATATAAAAACTAAATAAATAGCAAGAAAACTACAATAAACATAAAAATCGTTTACCGCTAAATAGCCTTCTAACATTCCTTGTAATGAGATTCAAAACAATTGGCACCAGCAAGAACTTTACATCCAGCAATGGTAGCTGGTAAAAAGAATAATTCATTTGGGAGTGCATTAAGGCAAGACATTGGGGGGCTCTACCAGAAAATTCATCCCCCTGACCACCAGTTACTTAAAAACGTATATTACTGTTATTGGCACCCCTAGGATTTCTTCTCATATAGAAGTCTTTCCATAGATATACATTTTTTTCAAGTTATTTGGAACTCTTCAGTGTCCATCAATTACTTTATAATTTATTGCGGCATTCATGTGATTAGACGCACATACCAAACAGTCTTTTTAACCTATTAACACTTAACATCTATTAAGAGAGAACACACCAATGAAAAGAGACATAGGGCCTTATCTTGCACCCAGCGCAAATGAGTTATTACACCGACACATGTATCATTCCTATTTTACACCCAACGCACAGTGGACTTTTTCCTCCACAGACGCGCGTCGGTAAATTAGGGAATGAACTTGCGCTCCCGGGGGCATTTCAGCGAAAATAGGAGGCATGTTCTGGCACAAAGTTTCCCTGGTGCTATTTTGCAGTTTCAGAAAACAATTCCGCCACAGACCAGGAAAAACCTAGTCTAAAGGCAGTAGCGCATTATTCAGATGCTATAAGGGTGCATGTTTGGCCATAATGTAGCGTGTGCACAACGTGTATACACTTTGCTTATCTCATTTACACAGACAAAGCAGTTCCCATTTTTTCAAACCATACATAATTACAAAGAAAAATATTACCACACAAGGGAAATCATTGTGGTGTCCAAAATGTGAAGAAAATAGGCATAAATCTGGTGTACACATTTACCCAAATTATTCAGGCTGAATTATTCGCACTGATATATATCAACCGCAAGGGAACCCAATCAATCAATATACAAGTCATTTGCAATGCTAATATTAAAATCACCCATGTCTTTGCGAATTACCCTGGCTCAAGCCACGAGTCATTTATGCTGGCAAACTCTGCCATTCCTGCCATATTCCAGGGGAATACTCCCTTGGATGGGTCGCTGTGAAGGGGACAATGGCTATCCATTAAAGACATGGCTGATGACACCATTTATGATGCCAGCAACAGTGTGTAAACTGCTGTTTAATCAAAAAATACACACAAATTTGCAGTGTAATTAAACAAAAATTCGGCATACTGAAAATGCACTTTAGGTGTTTGGATAGGACAAGGACAAGAGGCACTTTAAAGTAGTCCTAAAACAGTTGCAGCATTCTTTGTGGCTTGTTGTGTTTTACACAACATTTCAATGAATCATGGATGTGTTGATGACATAAATGAGGAAATATTAGAGGATGTAAAGGAAAACTCTTGCGCAATATGAACCTAGGGGTTAATAACACATTGGTTCCGAGTCGACCGTTCTCTGGGATATGTTTTCATGCTAATCGAATGTGCCCAGTTTTAGTGCGAACTGATAATTACCTTATAACGCTAGTTGTGTGGGCAAGGTTGAAGTAAAAATAAATCACTATTATAGACCACTAACAAGGCTCAAAATATCACCACACTTCCACAGTAGCATAATGAGTGTCCCTACATGGAAACCGAAGCATTGAGAACTTGTAAGTGTACAGACAGTTTATTAGAAATATAGTTTAAAAGACATTACCATTCATGTCTACAAGGCAGCTGCCATCTTTGGAAACAGACTTGATTAGTCCAAATCAAAAACTCTGTGCTACGTGAGCTGAACTGTTAGCAATTTGTGTTTTCGCATTGCCAGCTGTAAGTCTTGATCATTGATCTGCATGAATGACCGCAAAACCTCTTGCCATTGACGATTCCAAGTCACAGTTCAGCTCTTGTAGCACAGAGTTTGTGGTTTGACTAATCAAGTCTGTTTCCGAAGATGGCAGCTGCCTTGTAGACATGAATGGTAATGTCTTTTAAACTATATTTTTAATAAACTGTCTGTACACTTACAAAGTTCTCAATGCTTCGGGTAGTATGTAGGGACTCACATTATGCTACCGTGGAAGTGTGGTGCTATTTTGAGCCTTGTTAGTGGTCTACAATAGCAATTTATTTTTACTTCATCCATGCCCACAAAACTAGTGTTATAAGGTAATTATCAGTTTGTTCTAAAACTGTGCACATTCAATTATATACATATCCCAGAGAATGGTCGACTCTGTACCAATGTGTCAAAGTCAAAGTCAAAGTTGTTTATTTATCATATGCATCGAATAACATACATCATCCTATGCAGAGAAATTCTTTTGACATGGCACGGCGATTTCTATGCAGTGGGCTTAAAAACAAGAATTACAACAATATAAGAATTTTAAAATAATAATGACAATAGTAATAATAATAATAAAACGATATGTACTGAGCAGTGGTCTGGAAAATGTACAACAGTAGAAGTTGTAAATATTATTGATTGGCATGGAAAATTGCTTTTAAAGGTGCATTTGAATTCTGCTACATCAGATGTAGAGAGCATGAAGTGACCAGAGAATGTTAGCGCTCAACAGACGATTTGCGATCAGTGTCTGTGTTCCATGTTGAGCAGCCGAATGGCATGTGGGAAGAAACTGTTTTTAAGTCTGGTGGTCCGTGCCTTGATGCTCCGGTAACGTCTACCAGATGGCAGTAGTGAGAAAAGTTCACGGCCTGGGTGGCTGTGGTCTTTGAGGATGTTCTTTGTTTTCCTAAGGCATCGCTTATGGTAGATGCCTTGCACGGAGGGGAGGCAGCAGCCAATTATGTGTTTTTAATTCCTAGGTTCATTTTGCACTGGAGTTGTCCTTTAAGAAGATGTGATGTTCAAATGCATGTGCCGATGCCACTTAAGCCAAGTAGTGATGAGACAAACGCGAGGAGAATATTTGAAAGTGAACGTGTTTTAATAATGAAAACACTGATTGAAAATAAATACATTTTTACAATTTTCATCCCCCCAAAAAAAGTCCCTGAACCTCCCACCCACCGCTACCCATCCCGACCCTCCCGCCTCCCCCAAATCCCCACCCATACAAAACCGACTGGAGTGGACATAGCATGGTTAACTGGAGTGGACATAGCATGGTTAACTGAAGTGGACATAGCATGGTTAACTGGAGTAGACATAGCATGGTTAACTGGAGTGAACATAGGCTGGTTAACTGGAGTGGACATAGCCTGGTTAACTGAGTGTACATAGCCTGGTTAACTGAGTGTACATAGCATGGTTAACTGGAGAGGACATAGCATGGTTAACTGGAGTGAACATAGGCTGGTTAACTGGAGTGGACATAGCATGGTTAACTGGAGTGGACATAGCATGGTTAACTGGAGTGGACATAGCATGGTTAACTGGAGTGGACATAGCATGGTTAACTGGAGTGGACATAGCATGGTTAACTGGAGTGGACATAGCCTGGTTAACTGAGTGTACATAGCGTGGTTAACTGGAGTGGACATAGGGTGGTTAACTGGAGTGGACATAGCATGGTTAACTGAGTGTACATTGCATGGTTAACTGGAGTGGACATAGCCTGGTTTACTGAGTGTACATAGCATGGTTAACTGGAGTGGACATAGCATGGTTAACTGGAGTGGACATAGCATGGTTAACTGGAGTGGACATAGCCTGGTTAACTGAGTGGACATAGCCTGGTTAACTGGAGTGGACATAGC
>JACXGM010017219.1:0-19982 GCA_016801145.1 Umbra pygmaea
AAGATCACTTATCCGCCCGAGTTTTTCAATAAAGTCTTCAATACGGGTGCTGTTGATTTGGTTTGAATCTGTGAGATAACCACGCCCCATTAATTTGAATATAACAAATGGATATTATGAAATGTGCCATTATGAAATAAGAGTGCCTTGAAATAAATAAATGTGGAATTATGAAATAAAATTCCCCTGAAATAAATAAGGTTTCCTTTGAAAAACACCATTATGAAATAAAAAACAATTTCATATTTTATTGGACTGCGTTTATATATTTATATTTAAATATTTATATATTTATTGTGTCATTTATTTATTTCAGGACTTATTTCATAGCCATATTTATTTATTTAATATTGACAAAAATGGCTTTCCATAGCCTTGAGGCCTATCCTATTTCCTCCCTGTCTCTGTACCGTCCCGAAGTCCAAACTTTACTTGAACTGTCTCTCAATACTATTTTGTTTTATGTTTTAATATGCCAACATTACTTTAGATCATTAGCAGTACTTTTATATTGATTTGTGTAGTTCTAAGACAGATGTAGTCTGCAAATCCATAAACTTAAAGTGGAACTGACAGCATTTTAACTACTTTGCAAAATTGAAGCTAACAGACACAATAGTCCTTAAGGGTTTGGGGTCACCCAGGAATTTTCATGTTTTTGATAGAAATTGATAACTTCATTCAGGAAGGTGCATTAAATTCATCGGAAATGATCATCAAAACATGATTAAATCCTCTAGCTCAGTCATTAATCATTAGGACACTGCAGGAATGGCTGCTGAAAATGTAGCTTTGCGCTTCCAACAGTGATTGGATATATATTAATATACATTTAATACAGCCTTGGTGAATGAAAGTGTACATGTTTTTCCAAACCTGAACATTTCTGGGTACCCCACACTGGAACGCAAGGGGAATTATAATACCATATATATTTTTTAATGCTTGATAACTAACCTCATATGAGGTTTTGTGGAATTTAATGATGTAGAGCAAGGCAGTATAAATAAGTATAATTTGAAATTTGCGGTGATCTATACAAACTGATCTATACATACATATTTCTGCAACTTCAGATCTTCCCTCTTTCATTGTTTTATGATTAGGCTAAATATGAATCTCTTACATATTACAAAAACTGTTCACATCAGTTGCGCATTTGAGAATGCAGCTCGTTGGGAGAATTGCAATCTCAATGGTGTTCTCCCAATGAGCGGAATCGAACATATTGCTGTGCTTGTAGTGTGATTTTTTAATAGTTTATAAACTTTAAAGCTGAATCATTATCAACTTAATCAGCCTTTTGTTTAAACATGCAAGTTTGTAACCAGTATTGTTTATATATATTTTTTTACCTGCCATCATCCTGTAAACGTCCCAGTCAGTTATGAAGTGTCCCAGACATATTTTTTATCATCCCAGGGATGACGGGACGCCGTGTATTTTCGAGACCTGTTTGTAGAACTCAAAATGTAAACTGTACCAGTAATAGTCGGTTTGCATTAGGTAATTAGTAACATTAAGTAAAATAAGAAACCAAAGTATATCAGTATGTGATTTTTTGATTCCAGTGGCGGCTGCTGGTCTTTCAAAGAGGGGAAGCTCATTTTTGGCATACATCATAAAAATTGTCTATTTAGTCATACATAAATTCTGCCCTACATTCCATTTTGAAGAAGATGCTCCGTGACCCTGTCGTACCAACTAGGCATCTTTTCCAGTGTCCTCTCAATGGCCAGCAGAGCTAGGCTTCTTAAACGGCCTTAGCCCATTGTGTTACGAGTGTAGGACTTGAGCTGCTTTAATCAGGAGAAGTTTTTTTTTACTCATGCAGATGTAGCTCCAATTGTTGCCACTAATGAGAACAGTTTCACTGTCCAACTCCATGTCTTTAAGGAACACCATGTAATCGCACAGCTTTCCCCTGTTACCCTGCACATCCTGATCTGAATACAGGACTTGAAGTTTAAACTTGAAGGAGGAAATGTAGGAATTAGGTTAAACTGAAACAAGGAATGTGGTGTATAATTGTATGAAATGTATGAAGAAAATTGACTAGCAATTTCGCCAAGCAAATACCAAGAAATAGGTTGCCGCAGTTTGTCTTTTGACTACACTTGCAAAATTTGCGTTTGGACTGAGCTTGAATAGCTTCGGTGACTTTGTATAGTACAAAATCGCTGTCAATCAAAAGGAGATGCAGTCTTTTGACAGACCCTCCAATCATCACACAGAAGCCCTGAGTACAGGCCAGCCCACTCCTCCATTCACCCTCAGAGATGCTGAGCATCCGTGGGCGGGACATAATTGCAGCATTTATCCAATGACAGTCTAGTTGTGAAGCACTGAAAAAACTGTTAAAAGCTTCAACAGGGAAATGCACTGTGACACTACAGGAATGTATGAGAAGGAAATAAACCTTGAGATTTTTGGTCAATAAAATGTTAACACAATAGTACATATTTGATCATACATTTTTTTTACATTTTAGGGGAAGCCGAGCTTCCCTTGCAGTCTTAAAGAAATCACATCTGCTTGATTCTCATATTGACAATTAGCCTATAACATTACAACAGCATAATTGAATTCCTGAATTTCAGTTATGGCTTTTGGTTTTGGCGTGCCGCCCCTTTTCATTGTCCCCATCTGGCCACCTCTATGAAAAATGTGTGGTGGCGCCACTGTCACTAGTGTGATGATTAGATGTGAAGGAGGTGATCTGTCTCTCTCTGTCATTATCTCTCTATATTTTTCTAACTGTCTGTCTCTCTGTCACTCTTCCTACACCTCTAGGACTCTTTATTTCTCATTCTCTCATTCTGTCTAAATCCCCCACTCTTGCATTAGAAATACTCATTGCTGGAATGGCTTCAGAACAGTAAGAAGATCGTAAAAAGTGGCCAGGCCAAGGCCCAGATTTGAATCTCATAGAGAATTATGTGAAAAGGCTTGAGATTGCTGTTCACTAAGGCTCACCATCCAACCTCATAGAGTTTTGGAAAGTCTATTAGATAGAATTTGAGAATATCCCCCAATCCCGATTTACATTAGTAATATAGACATTCCCAACAATAAGATGTAAAGCTGTAATCTCTATGGAGCGGAATCATTTTCAATCATTTAAAGAAATAATAATCAACTGCCATTATTGGGTACAGTTTGGAGTTAATTAGCACCAGGAGCACGTTTGAAGTAGTCCAGAGAATTGTGCCCAATTGAATTGACAGTTTAAGACCAATACCTTGTCCTCACTCACATCGTTGTTTATTTGTAATGTGTCAACCCCTTAACTAATGACCGCAAACAAATGTAAAAGTTATAAATTCTTCAACTTGTAAACATCCCTCTCTTTTCTCTGTTGTCTGCTAGTGGAGGAGCCTCATCCAGGGATTGAAGAGCTCAGTCTGGAAAGAGCCAGCGTCATCTCCCTGCCCACTTACCACTCCATGGGTGATGGACGGGGCAAGGGGCCAATGAGAGCAGAGCATCTGAGGGATGGTAGCCCTAGTCCAACCCAGTAAGTATTGTTACCTTTTTAATACATTATTAATATGCAATCTACCCCTAGCCCCTATGCCCATGAAATTAATCTAGATTGGTAATCTCTTGTGTATGATAAATTTGGCATAAATGCACTAGGACTGCTTTGGTAAATTTTTTGTTTAATGACTGTGGGTTTGTTAGGCTGGAACAAAGAACACACTGTTAAATCACTCACAACTGCCCTAGATTGAGATTCATAACATCTGTCCCCTTCGTTAATACCTTTCAGAGAGAGATGTGGAAGAAAGCAACTTTGAAAATCCTACCATGTTCTATTTTACCTGGCTATCATTGCTATCATGTTGTTTGGTGAGCTGCCTGTCCGCCCGTAGCCATTCGTTAATGGTCATTCACAGACTGTGTTAGCATTTTTAAATAAACTATGTCAAACAAAGTGTTTTTGAGTGCAGGTAAAGATAAAACAGTGTACAGTCGGTCAAAGCATTATTTTAGTTCTACACTGACCTCTTCTGTTCAAACAGTGGTAGTAAAGGTAGTGAGTAAAACACAACTTTTTTTACCAATTTATTTTTAACAGCATCTTATTTACACAATGACCTAGGGCAGTGGTTCTCAACTCCGGTCCTGGGGACTCACTGCCCTGCATGTTTTAGGTGTCTTCCTGTTCTAACACCTACTTCTAAGCTCTGAAATACCTGGTAGCCTCAGTGGTGAAGCTTTGAGACATCTAAAACATGCAGAGCAGTGGGTCCCCAGGAACAGAGTTGAGAACCACTGACCTAGGGGGAATTTCAAGGATAAATACAATTCTTAATAGTTCCCCTAATCAAATTAAATTAATTATTCATAAGTGAAGTGTGTAATAATGAGACAAGCTTTGATCTGACCAAAGGGGTTTATGATGTCCAAAATATGCCTGTTTTTCTTCATGTCTCTCTCGGTTTCTTCCTCCCTCTGTCTCTCTTCCCACAGGAGGTTAGGGAAGGAGGAGGGCCAGCGTGAGGGCAAGCCCAAGCACTCTCTGCGTAGTTTCTTCTCTGCCTTCGGCCTAAACAGGGTTGGGAGGCTGGGTCAAGGGCGCTCCAGCAGCATGGAGCAGCTCAGCGTCGAGTCCCACACCGTCCCTATGGACTTGTCTTGCCCCAACTCAAACTCCAGCCCCAGTCCAGCACACCCAGAAACCAGCCGGCTGAGGAAAGCTCCCTCGCTCCAATCCCTCAGGATGGTGAGGAGACTGCTTTCATGTCAAACTACACTTGTAATTCCGGCCTTACTTGTAGTCTGGTCTTCTGTTAATTGTTGGTTCAATATTATGCTTAAACTATAAGGATATGCAGTCTTAAAACTAACCTAAATAATATTGTGGAACTTGTATTAATATTTTTTTACCACCAGGGGTCACCTTTTATGCAACTGAGGAAATCGTCATCAGTCCAAAATTTACAGTCTGCAAAGAAGGGCGATCGCTCCGGTGCTTACAAACCTGGAGATCAACCCTGTAGCCCTGCTGTCAGGTATAATTAAAGTGACCACATATACAGTTGAAATCCAAATTATTCAACCCCCATTGCAAATCAGGTTTATTGTCAACATTTGCAGGCTTTCAGCGGTTTGCAATGAACAAATTGAACAAAAGCAATTGAAATAGCTCAACACAATAAATGCTTAAAGTGGTTTTCCCAAATCCAACCTAAAATGTTACTTATTTTGAATTCTCCAGTCTCAAAATGATTCAACCCCCTGAATAGAATCCCTCACAACAGCACAAATATGCAAAACAGGTGTTGCCTCAATCAGGTGTCCTTGAGCTGGAACAAATGAAATACCTGAACTGGCTAGGGGTTTGTTGAGTGTCACGTTTGACTGCATGTGAGAAACATGGCTAAGTCTAAAGAATGGTCCAAAAAAGTTAAGAGAAGAGATCATTGCCCTCACAAACAAGGAATCAGATGCAAAAAGATAGCAAAGGCATTACATTTTCCCAGAGACACGGTTGAAAGCATTGTTTGCAAGTTCAAAGTTAGGGGAACCTTTGGTACGCCACCTGGACGGGGCAGAAATAGGAAGCTATCAAAGACTGCAACCAGATTTTTGAGGCAGTAGGTTGTGAAAAACCCTTGAGTGACTGCAAAATACCTGTAGCAAGACATGGTGACAACAGACACTGAGGTTTTAGTGAGCACAGTAAGGCGTGTACTAAATGCAGGAAGTTTGTTTGCAAGATCTCCAGAATGACCACTACTGGCCCAAATGCACAACAAAATATTGGCTCTAATATGCTGAAAATCCTATAAAGAAGCTAGATTTTGGGATTCTGTTCTGTGGAGCATGGAAAAATACTGGAATTTTTCAGCACAATGGATCAGCGGTATGTCTGGAGGAAGAAGAATGAAACATATGCTGAAAGAACACTCTGCCCACAGTCAAGCATGGTGGTGGCTGAGTGATGCTCTGGGGCTGCTTTGCATCCTCTGACACAGGAAACCTGAAGCATGCGAAAGGTAGATGGATTCATTGAAATATCAGGAAATCCTAGGAGAAATCGTCATGCTGTCTGTGAGGAAGCTGAAGCTTGGGCATCATTGGAGCTTCCAATAGGACAATGATCACAAGCATACCTCAAATTCCAAAAAGGCTTTTTTGTAGAAGAAGTCCTGGAACATTCTACAGTGGCCATCACAGTCACTCTGACTTGAACCCCATAGAAAATCTATGGTGGGATTTGAAGTAGGCAGTTGCAGCACGCAAACCTAGGAATATTATTGAACTGGAGGCCATTGCTCATGAGGAATGGGATAAGATTCCTCAGGAATGCTGTCAGAGGCTGGGGTCTGGCTATGCATCTTGTTTGCAACAGGTCATAACAGAAAAAGGGTGCTCTACTAAGTATTAAAGATGCTTGCCATGAAGGGGTTGAATAATTTTGATAAAGTCATCATCAGTTGCATTTGCAGTTGAATTTAGGGAAAACACTTGAGGCATTTATTGTGTTGAGCAATTCCAAATGCTTTTGTTTGATTTGTTCATTGTAAACAGCTCTGTCTGTCCATTTTGACAATAACCCTGATTTGCAATGGGGGTTGAATAAATTTTGATTGCAACTGTACAAACATTTTGGGGAAATTTCCAACTAAACAACAATGTTCTGCATTTTAAAAACTAATTAAAATACCATTCTACAGTATCTGCACTTTCACTGTTATTTGGCACATGTAATTACAGGGGAGAGTCATTTTTTAACAAGTAACTACACATGTAGCTTTGTATCAAAATGGAAGGTGTTACCTACCCTTTATGTTTCGCATCCTTAGAATGTTTAACATGAAGGAGAATTCCCATGGTCTGAAAATAACCACTTTTCTCATCAACAAAGGCATATGTACAACCTTAAGAGGGTCTACTTACAATGCTGGGGAGTAAACATGTTTGTCGCTATCTCCAAAGTGGCAGATCATGTTAAAATATTCTGAATTGACACAACGTCGATCGTTCTTACATCAATCATACATTACAGGACTGACATGTGCTGAAGGCTGTACATCTTTGGTATGTATGGACAGCTGCCATGCGTCATGTGCAACCAAATAGTTTCCATTCACTAGTTCTGATTGTGTGTCTGTGAGTGGAGAGGTAAAAATAGAGTCTGGAGGTGCTGCCAAAGAAAGACATGGAATTCAGCAGACGATTGCAACATCAGATGATGAATGGGAAAGGCACTAGGAGCTGCGGTGAAACTAAACAGGTTTACATTATGTTGACACCAGTCTGTGTGTGTGTGCGCGCATGCAGCTGACATTCCAGCCTCAGTCTCTTTTTTTACACCACCTTCCTTGAGAGACCATCTGAAACCTGATAGGCTAGGAACATGACACAGCCCTGCTATATATGGACCGCTCTACTTGGCTTTCTGGGAAGCTGGGGTTTCTGCGAGTGGGAGATCACCATTTTTATCCATATAGACATGCACAGAGAATACCAGACTATATCCGTCCCTTTCCCAATCCAGTAACCTCATTATTTACTTTTCAAAACTGCAAATAGCTGTTGCACAAATCACCATAAATTCATTTGTAGCTCATCATTAATAAATAACATGGACTGAATGCCATGGCATGTGGAAAGACTTGGTACTTGCAATGAGACTTGGTAAAGACATACAGACAGCGCCTTTATAAAGTTCAGACCCATTGATCTTTTTCAGTAGCTAAGTTTTGGTTAAATGTTGCCCTACTCCCTGATGATGTTAAACATCCCCACAACGAATGCTGCCACACCCAAGGAAAAGGAATGGTGATTTTTCGGTGTAGAGCCATGTTAACTTTGCCAGTATATAGTTGGGAGGACAAACGTATGAAGATTTTTGTGTACAAGTTATGGTATAATCATGCTAATTTACAGACCAGCAATTTATCGGACTAAATATTAGTGCTTCCAGAATTGCAGCAGGACATTGATCATGACCAGGAGGATTACATTTTCCTGAATATTTTAAGTCTAGGGCTCAGTCAACATGTAGAATTGTCTGACAGGAGCTCGGAAAGTCATTTTTTAAGGCACTGAGGGGGATGGTGGACTTTTGTACTTTGTTCCAGTCTTTGCAGTAGAGAACTAGATCGAGTGGGGGCCAAAGGAGGTAAGGGCCTTTGGGGTGACCAAACAGATATACCTGCTTGAGCGCAGGCAGCCAGTGGGAATTGCTCTGTTGATAAATGAGCTAAGGTACAGTGGGGTTTTGCATAGTAGTAGTTGCTTTATTTATACAGGGAAAACACAACTGAGACCAAGTTCTCTTTCACAGCTGTGCCCTGTGATACAACAATAAAAATAGTATAAGACAAGAACAGCCAAGGAATGAAGACAGAATAAAAGAATAAAACCAATTAAAAATAAATTAAATACACAGTAAAAATGGTTTATTATTAACTGTCAATGTTTTTTATAAAAGTCATGTAAAAGGCATTATATTAAGGACTTGTAGGTGAGATGATGACAGTGAGTTAGTCACCGAGTGTGTAACAAGCTGACTATTGCGTAGAGGTCGGAGTGGTGGGTGTTATATGGGGCGTCGGTGACCAAATGAATGGTGCTTTAATAGACTACATATCATTTTCTCAGGAGAGTTTGAGGCTTTTCTTTACATGACATCACCAAAGTCTAGGATTGGTAGAATGGTAATTTTCATCAGGGCATGTTCAACAGGAAGAATGACGGAGGCCTTGTTGTGGAAAAGGAAGCCAGTCCTAGATTTAGTTTTAGATTGGAGATGGTGAAGGGAACTGGAATGAATGTGAACAGTCTAACCAGACACCTAGTATTTTAATTCTAGTTCAGACCTATCCAGAGTGGCGATGTTAGCTGGGCAGGGAGGCATGGGGAGCGATCTGTTGAGGAGGCACCTGGGCCAGCCTTCTCTCCCCATGTGCATTAATGAGCCATGACCCTGTTGCCAGTTCACCACTTCTACTTCCTCGGAACACTTTTGATAAGTACTGACCACTGCAGACCGGGAACACCCCACAAATACTGCAGTTTTGGAGATGCTCTGACCTAGTCAACTAGCCAATACAATTTGGCACTCGTCAAATTCACCCAGATCCTTACACTTCCTTACACACTCCTCAAAGTTGATGTGTTAGAAGCAGTAAAAATGGGCAAGCATAAGCATTTCTAATTCTAGAAAATCTATTGCCTGGATTTCTGCATAAATTGGCCATAAAATCATAAAGTCACAACACTTGACAAATACAGTCTTACGTTTAAGAACAGATCACATTTTATGACCAATTTATGCAGAAATCCTGGTGATTCCAAAGGGTTTACATACTGGATGCTGGTCGCTATTGCCTGAAATCAAGTTTGTCTGCGTTGATTTTGAAGGAGAAGGATTTGTTGCTTACCATGCCTGTGCATGTGAAATCAGTTGAAAAATGTCAACTGAGTGCAGCTGTACTGTGTCTCCAGCAGGGGGATCCAGAGAACTCTGAGCGTAGAAGATGTGGGCGGCCCCAGCGGGATGCGTTCGGTGGGGAGGGTGGCCCAGGCCTTCCCTGACGGGACCCTTCTGCTGGAACTCAGCCGACCCGCCAACGGATCGTTCGGCTTCATCATCTCCCGAGGAAAAGGACGGCCAGACTCAGGCACGTAGGAAAGAGCATGGCCTGCCTAACCCGGGTCTTAGTGTTAGTTTGTGATGTTACCATTATAATGCCGTGCCATGCCAGGATAGAACAGAAACATATGTGGTACCAGGCTAGCGTGTGTGTGTGTGTGTGTGTGTGTGTGTGTGTGTGTGTGTGTGTGTGTGTGTGTGTGTGTGTGTGTGTGTGTGTGTGTGTGTGTGTGTGTGTGTGTGTGTGTGTGTGTGTGTGTGTGTGTGTGTGTGTGTGTGTGTGTGTGTGTGTGTGTGTGTAAGCTCTTGTTTTCATTCCAGTGTATTAAGGCTGTGTGTTTTATATCAGTTGTGTGTGTGTATGTGTGTTCATCTTAATGTCCTGTAATTGTGTGTTATTAGTAAGGTGTGTCTGTTCATATTGGGTCTCGTCCCCTATGTCTTGTGGGATGAATTGTGTCTGTGTATAAATACTATTGTGTTAGTGTCTGTGTAACCGTGCCAGTAACACACTTGTACTCTGTGTGTTGTAGGTGTGTATGTGGAGGAGATGTGTGACCGCAGCACAGAGAAGCTTTACGCCGGGCTGCTGGGGGTGGGGGACGAGCTGTTGGAGGTGAATGGTGAGAAGGTTTCTGGCCTCAGCCTGGACCTGGTTACTGACCACATGAGCCGTCACAGTGTCGCCTCAGTCCGTGTGCTCAGACACAGGAAGCTCCCCGCTCCACGCTAGGCAACTACTGGTCACCGTGGGAGCACCACGGCAAAGCTATGGCAACAGGCACCACCAATGTCTCATTGTGAAAACAAGTAGCTCCATGGCAACAACAAACACCATGGAAACCTAGGCTATCCATGGTAGTCATCTGGGATTTGTGTGGCTACCTCTGTCTGCTTGTTAGGACAGTAGTAACGTCCTCTATTCAAACACAGCAATATTCTTCTGAAGACACGTCAAGTCGTTTGACACGATTGGCTTAGCTTTCTTTATGGTTCGGATGGAATTGCTATAGAAGCCATAGTTCCTCCTCTCATATGTTTGGTTCTAGCTCCTTACCTCTGTTACCCCCTTACCTCCCAGTGTCACAGGGTAGGATATATCAAACACACCATTTTACACTCATGCAGATTGTTTGTGCTGTTTCACAACACAAATATGAAACCCTGTTTTACCTTTAATTGGACCCATTTAAAACATAAACCGTACCAAAGCCGTACATAAGCCGTACCAAAAAAAAGTTTCAGTATCACAACTATAATGTACACTCCTTTCGAGATGTATGGGGTGGTACCTCCTGAAGGATTTCAATTGAAGATGGTGGTGTTGGGAGTTGATTCAAAATGTGGCTAGTGAATATTAATTATCAAGCATATTTTAAATGTTTGAAGGGGAGGGCCAAATCTATGAAATCTGGGTTGTGCATAGGACCTTGTCCATGACCAGTGTTAATAATGATTTGCGCCGGCTGTGCCATAAATTTTCTATGAGGCAGGCGTTTGCTCCCAACCTAGCGACATCTCTACTCTAGGAGCAGAAACTCTCTGAGCTCACCGCACAGATAATTTCAACTTTAACCACCGCCAACGCTGACCTTTCGCAGCGAAACCAATGGCATTCCAGTTTGTGTTGTTGCATGAATGACAAAAAATAAAAAGTTATTTCATGTTTGTCAGAGTAGCCTAAAATCCCTAACCCTGAAATCGTATGACGATGTGGGTAAGAAGTAATCATTTCAGTTAGAGAAGCAACAGCTACTAGCTAGTGTAAGTGCTATAGCTGTGTCAGAATGTGCACTACAGGTGCACCGCCGGGGGGGGGCGGCGAACAATTCTGCCCAGATTACAAGAGCATGGTTGCATAAGCGGAGAGTGTGGCTAGCATAGCCTGCCTGCAGTCCCGACTTGTCTCCGATTTGAGAATGTGTGGTGCATTATGAAGCGCAAAATAAGGCCATGCACTATTGCAGCTAAGGACATGCATAATGGATGAATGGGGAAAATTCCACTTGCTGAACTTAAACAACTGGGGTCTTTAGTGCCCAAAGTCTTAATAGGTGTTATTAAAAGAAAAGGTGATGTTATACAGTAAACAGTAGACTGTCCCAACATTTTTGGTGTGTTCCAGTCCTCAGATTTGATATGAGTATATATTTTCTAAACAAGTTAACTTCACAAGGTAATACATTACATAATGTGTTAATATTGTGTTTTCAATATAGTACAGGCTGAATTGAATTTTCAAATTACTTTTTTTGTGTGTTTTTTGCATACTGTCCCAACTTTTTCGGAATTGAGGTTGTATACAGAGAAAATCAATTGAAAGTAAGACCCATGTCTCTTTTTTTGATGTATTACAACATAAAAAACTATTTAAAAAAAAAATATATATATATAACTGTTAACTGGACTGACATAGGTTTATGCACCTTAAATAATTAGTAACATTAACTGTAAAATAAGAAACCAAAGTATATCAGTATGCAATGCCTTAACTCTCATATTGACATAGTTTTCAACAAGCCTATATACACTCACCTAAAGGATTATTAGGAACACCCATTCAATTTCTCCTTAATGTAATGATCTACGCAACCAATCACATGGCAGTTGCTTCAATGCATATAGGGGTGTGGTCCCGGTCAAGACAATCTCCTGAACTCCAAACTGAATGTCAGAATGGGAAAGAAAGGTGATTTAAGTAATTTTGAGCGTGGCATGGTTGTTGGTGCCAGACGAGCCGGTCTGAGTATTTCACAATCTGCTCAGTTACTGGGATTTTCGCGCACAACCCTTTCTAGGGTTTACAAAGACTGGTGTGAAAAGGGAAAAACATCCAGTATGCAGCAGTCTTGTGGGCGAAAATGCCTTGTTGATACTAGAGGTCAAAGGAGAATGGGCGACTGCTTCAAGCTAATAGAAGGGCAACTTTTTGAAGTTGAAGACTGGAAAAATGTTGCATGGTCTGATGAGTCTCGATTTCTGTTGAGACATTCAGATGGTAGAGTCAGAATTTGGCGTAAACAGAATGAGAACATGGATCCATCATGCCTTGTTACCACTGTGCAGGCTGTCGGTGGTGGTGTAATGGTTTGGGGATGTTTTCTTGGCACACTTAAGGCCCCTTATTTATTTAACCTTTATTTAACCAGGTAAGTTGACTAAGAACAATTTCTTATTTACAGCAACGACCTGGGAGCAATTAGGGTAAAGTGTCTTGCCCAAGGACACAACGGCAGTTGGCTGAGTCGGGAGCCATCTGCGCCCCCTTAGTGCCAATTGGGCATTGTTTAAATGCCACGGCCTACCTGAGCATTGATTCTTACCATGTCCATCCCTTTATGGCCACCATGTACCCATCCTCTGACAGCTACTTCCAGCAGGATAATGCACCATGTCACAAAGCTTGAATCATATCAAATTGGTTTCTTGAACATGACAATGAGTTCACTGTACTAAAATGGCCCCCACAGTCACCAGTTCTTAACCCAATAGAGCATCTTTGGGATGTAGTGGAACGGGAGCTTCGTGCCCTGGATGTGCATCCCACAAATCTCCATCAACTGCAAGATGCTATTCTAACAATATGGGCCAACATTTCTAAAGAATGCTTTCAGCACCTTGTTGAATCAATGCCACAGAATTAAGGCAGTTCTGAAGGCGAAAAGGGGTCAAACACAGTATTAGTATGGTGTTCCTTATAATCCTTTAGGTGAGTGTACTACAACAGCATAATAGAATTCCAGATTTTCAGTTGTGGCTTTTGATATTTGTGTGCCACCCCAAGATTTTCAGTTGCCCCATCTTGCCACCCCTATGAACAATTTCTGGGGGAGTCGCTGTATTTCTACCTGTTGGAGAGCATGGTGTTGAACACTGGTCATGGACAAGTTGAAGGCCCAACTACGCTCTGTCTATTGTCAAAAGTATTTACAAACCTTGGAATGACTGTAATTTATTTATATAATAACTTTTGTGTGTTCTATCATTGACTGTTTGTGTCTATTCTCACTACGATGGCCAACATAGATAGACTCAAATACTTTCTTTTTGTGTATCTGAGTGGATTAAATACAGTCCATTTATATTTGCGTGTCAGCTTGCCAAAAAACTAGAATTAACATTGGTTGACATTAAAACATATATGTGCAATTCCCAAATAGGATTAGGTTCCTACATTGTTAATAAAGGTATTCATTGTGACTTATCCTCTATCTTATCATTAACCTGGTCTCAGATGTTTGTGCAGTCTTCCTATTGTCATTTTCACTCCGAATCTGGGACCCGGCTTTGTTTTCAATCCTTATTAGGCAGGTCCTGGTGGGTTTTCAGAAACCATGTTGTCTGGGTTTTGAATTCAGCATTCATCTGTCAGTAGGAAAAGGCTGTTCCAATGAGAAATAATTTTGAGATCACGGTCCAATTGTTGTATTTTTTATTTAAACTTTATTTAACCAGCACGTTGAGAACAGTTTCTCATTTGAGACAGCGACCTGGCCAAGATAAAAGCGTAGAGGTACAGAGAACATGAAGGTACACATGTAATTACAAAACTAATAATTGTCTCATAGCTACAACAATCAGAAAATAGATCAGAGCAGTCATTGACATACCAATTGTCAATGGGTAAAACTGTTATTTCAAAATTTAAACTGTAAATACTTTGTATTTCATTAAATTATGTACACGACAGGAAAGCACTGAAAGTATTGAGATTTGAAGAGTCAATTAATGTCCTTCAGCTCTACGAAAGTATACAACAGATAAAAAATTGTCACTCAGAATGTGTATTTTGTTACTTTTATTTATATCTATGATCCAAATAAAAAAATGTGCAACCTGCATTTTTTCATGGTTTGGATTGAGATTGCTTCTTTCTGTTATTGAAATTATACACAAACCATTATCTCAACGTAGTTTGACACTTTTCGGCTAGTCTTTTATATTTAACAACAAATTTAAAAACGATGCAAATGAATATGTTAAATATGCATGTTTTTCTCTTATATAATTCTCTCATAGTCTAGAAGGCTCTGAAGTGTCTACCTAAATGCAAATGATATCCGTTTCCCTTCAAGTACAAGCAGCATCTGCACAAAGCAACCACCCGTCTCATGTCAATGTCTAGATTTCCCAATGGAGTCATCTTACACCAGTTAAGTCAATGCTCTTTTTGTCTTGAGGGGTGAAAAGGGGCAAAAGAGAGGTAGAGGTAAGATGAGACCGAGGGACAGTGTGGTAGGGCCACAGGTGGTCTGAGGTGGAGGCGGTCTAATCCCTCCGAAAACTTGGAGGTGGTCCATCACGCCATGTGGGGCCTGTACAGAGAGGCGTTATCAAAGACTATTTGGTGAGAATTAATGTCAAGTACAATGAACAGACACTAACCTGACAATTCTGACTTATAAGGAGTCTGCCATTTAGCAGACACAACCACTGCTGCTCGATCAAACAGACCTAATACGTCACCCTGTCCTGCGAAGCAACTGACAGCAGCTGCCTAAAGAGGCGGGATCATCCCCCCTTGTTCCTCTCTGTGAGGCAGTGTGCTCAGCTGGCCCCCCTTCTCTGTCTCTTGTGTAACAAAAGGGGGCACTGGGAACAGGCACCTGCGCCCTAGCACGTACCCCCACACATGCACTACCACCAGTGACTTCCAAAAGTCCTATTGTTACCATCACACTGCCCATCCTACCCTCACTCGTGGCTATTGAACAATTTCCGGAAAATAACCTGTCAGCATTGTTATACTTGTCCTGCTTCCTGTGAACCCTTGTTTTGCCAAACAGGTACTGTATTTTGGGGGTAACTGCTGTTTGGAAGGGTACCAAGGTGTGGATGTCTAATCATATCCTCTCTAGACAATGGAACTAGAATAGGAAGAGGGAACATATGAGAGGAGAGGTTTGAAGACATGCTCCCTGCTGGCTGGTCGTCTGGATCAATAGATACAGTCTCCAACTGCCACAGAGGGACAGCAGCTGGCCTCACTAAAATTAACCCCAGCTCCTCTGCCCCCCCCCCGCCACAAACCCACAACCAATTCCAAGGACCTAGAAATGAGTATGAGCATCGTAGTCAAGTTAACACGGAGAGGTTTGAAATAACATGTCATGTCTCTAAAATGTTAAAATCAGGAAAGGCTTTGACTGTTACAAAAATGGGCAATCAAGGTGAGCACATTGTTCATGTTTTATTGAAATTGAAGCCAAGTGAATCTTTGCAGCATCATACTTGTCAGTTTTATTGTCAGAAGTCATCAAGAAGACTTCAACCGATGATGACGCAGTGGTCATAAGGTCAACTAAGGGTCAAAAGTATGTTCATACTTTTAAGAGAAGCATGAGTCCAAAAATAAAGAGCAGAGTGGTTTGACACCAACAAACGTCAAGGAGTTACAATGTCATGGACAGTACCCATTATCCACAAACATGTCAAACACCTGCTACCTTCAGCAGTCAGTCAGTTGTAAGGACATTATTCAATGCTATGTATTGTAATACAGCATGAAATCATATATAAAGTTTACACACATTTGCCTTTTAAGTTAATTGTGAGGGTCACATTTTCAAAATCACTGTCACGCTTTCAAAATGATACAAACCCGAAAATGAATTCAAATATTGTAAACAACCTTCCTAGAACATATAACATGAGTTATAACACTGCTGAAATCCAATGGATGGAGACAATTTGAAAGAGAAAAACAAAGTAAACTGAAAATAAATGGAGTAATAATGTTAATTTTTTTACCTCTAACAATGTTACACACTCTCAATACAATACTGTCTGCATATTACACTTAATTTGTAGTGATAAATCATGACACACAACATAAAACCGATATTTTTGCAATTTTCATAATAACACCTTTGAAAAAAGATAAGTGTTTTCAGAAGTCATTTTTCATATTTTGAACACAGAAAAAAAAAACAAGTGTCCTTAACATTTCATATACTAATACAAGTAAGATCAGTTTCATTACATTACCTATCACATCTGATTTACTGTAAGATTGTACTGTCTTTATTCACCTGTGGACTGAAATGTCATGACACAATACAAAGACAAGGTATTACTATTGCATAAAATCCTGAAACTCTGCAACCAGTTTTCCACTTTAAGTACCATAACATCATCCTTCTATGTTAACTGTATCTAGACACACTGTGAAATACATTACTGCAGCATATTCAATTAACCCATAACTTATGACTTAACTTGGAACTCTGGTTACAGGGAAGCAATCCCAAAATTAACCGTTCTAGCAAATGGCTCTAGCTCTGAAGATCTGTGCCGGTCCCTCGGCCAGTACCCAGTGTCATGTTCTTACATCCGCGAGGACAAATCTGTACTCATTTATGCTATGCTAAATGTCCTAGGGAAATAAGCCTGCACGTGTTTCCCTTCTTAGTCCTTAATACAAAATCACGGTTCGTGGAATACTGAAAAAACATTTAACTGACTCCTGGCAGGGTTGGACAGGTCAGGTTTGTAAGTAAGTGGTAGCTTTTAAAACTAACACTTTGGTATACAGTAAGGGCTTTGTAAAAACAGCTTAACAAAAACAATTGCATGCTTCTTCACCAGGTAGGTAAAAAAAATACCTCAGTTGACATACTAGCTTTCCAACTGTACCGACAAGTATTTCTGTGCCTCGGGATTTACAGACACTGTTAATAAGGATGTAAGGCAGTCTCTTAGCAACACTGAGACTTACCAAACCAATGAAAACATCCACACAGAGGATATCTTGGTCAAAAGCCCTTCAGCTCACACAGGAAAAGAGGGCTAACATTAAGAAAATGTTCAACTGGAGCCCTGTTCAGGATACTTAAGTCCATGCTCTTGTCCATTCAGTAATGAGGGAAGTGACATCTTAAACACCTGGTTATGTAGAAGCAAGTGTCCAAAATAAATTAAGGAAAGGAATCTAACTCCAGTTTAGTAGGGTCAGTGGTGCCTTTACCAGCAACACACTACTATTGTCCTTTTGATAGGGAACTCCAGTGTTTGGTCAACTACATTATACTAAACATAAAATTAAAATGTTGTGGTTATAAACAATTAATGCATTCAGTGCATGAGAGATAAAACTTCAGAAAATATGACCATGATAGCCGTAGGGGTTTTCAGGAAGAGACGACAGACAATCCCCTTTGAGTAAAAACACTCACGATTAGTTCTCCATACATTACTATCTGAATATTAACATTAAAATGCCACAAGGAGTTTGCAGTGACTATGGTTACACCATGTTTGCCTTAAACATCACACACATTTCCAGAAAACATTCCAAGGCCTAATAGAAGCTTGGGGCCAAACCAAACCCTTGAAATGTGCACACGTAGGACAAATCTATTAGACCAAGGAAGGTTTGGAGTGCACATATTGAAAATGTTGCTTCAGAAGAAACTGCAGCCGCCACAGAAGCACAACTGTACACGCATTCAGCATCAGGAAGTAACAAGGGCCAGCATGAGAGATGGCTTTATCAATAAAAACCTTGGATGTTTTTCCAAGCACCATGTTATGTTCATCTGTATGGTTAAACGGAGACCGGGTTAGGTTTAGGTTTAGGGTTAGGTTTAGGGGAGTGCGACGCTGGGGCAGATGGTCCGCTCATCACAGAATGAAAAACAGCATGATGACCACAAACAGAACGGCCAGTAGAATGCCAATAGCACACCACTGCCGTCGGTCTGCAAGAGAAAGCAGAGGAGGAAGGTGATTGGACATTATAATGCATCCAGAGGAGTCATTGGTCCATTTCTATTGCATAAAAATAAATAATGCTGTAAGAAATATAAACTGGGGGCTCCCAACCAATTTGATCCCCTTGGAACTGGGGGACAAGAATCTTCCTCACATCTGCACTGTAAAGTGTCATCCAAGAAGCAAACAGCATTTGGAGAAATCTAAACCACCCTTCTATCCACGGAAACCATCATGCTTTTATCACTAAACTGTGATCAAAGGTTATTTACTAACCTTCTGTTTACACTTCTAAGGTAAATACAGGTTAGAGGACGTGGTAGAATGTCTACCAATAATGCTATTGCATGTATACTACATTGTCAATTGGAGCTATGCCATCTCATTTGGTATAACAAAGCTTAAAAAATTGGTAAATGACTACTGACAACACCAGATACATCCAGTGGGAAACCCTGATGTTACTGAACGGATGACAGAATGATTTACCTACACTGACTTTAAACCCAAAGTAACACAAGAAAACAAGCAAAATGTATTGGAAGGACAGAAGTATAAACAAAATATTAATCCCTAAACATATTGTGGGCCAGGGGGAAAGTACCACAGGATATCCTGACTGAAATCTCTTTTGATATTTTCCTGTTTGAAGCTTCCTGAGGGTGTTTCCTTATACGGATGTGCCACCATTTTGTTTAGGGGTGTAGGGGAAGGACATTTACTTCCTCTCCAGCCGCTGACCTTGCAGGACGCCAAGCACCGACATTCTGTTTCATAGGAAGCTCATGAATGGGCCTCTTTTCTCAAGTCAACCATATGTCATCGTTAATGGCCAATGATAGGTAGCATCTGGCATATGAAGGAACATCAAAAGACATCTGCACTAAGACCCGTCACCTAAATAAACCCTGTGACTCACACCTCTAAAAAGGTCCAAACTTTCGTAACGTAGGGTAATGGACATGTCGGTTAAATCTGAAAGTGTATTACTGAAGAATGCAGAATGGCAATGAAAGAAGAGACCATGGTGAATTGCTCACCAGTAGTCATGTTGGAGACTTTGGCCAGCTTCTTCATGACATTGTCCAGTCTGGAGTGGGTACCTTCCATCTCATGGGAGAAGTCGTCCAGCATCCTGCAAGAGAAGACAAGCTGCACTGTTGATACAAGAAAATACTTAACTTGTCACGCGTAAAGTCAACCCTACATTTGGCTGTCAATCCTTCCTTCTCTCTTCAGTGTTTTGACTAGAACTGCATAGAAGCCTCAAGTTGGAGACCGCCTCTACTCTTCAGGACACTAAGAGCAATTCTCTGAGCTCTACCAGAACTGTCTTCCTCATCTGCACATACATCCTTGCACATAATATATGAATAATATTATGCAATGTGCATAATATTGCAGACAGTCTGAGCACTGATGGGGAGATGCATTCCTGGTGTAACTCGAGCAGTTGTTGCCATCCTGTACCTGTCCCGTAGGTGTGATGTTTGGATGTACCGATCCAGTGCAGGTGTTGTTACACGTGGTTTTCCACTGCGAGGATGATCACTTGTCCTTCTTGTCTCCCTGTAGCGCTGTCTTAGTGTCTCACATTACAGACATTGCAATTTCTTGCCCTGGTCACATCTGCAGTCCTCATGCCTCCTTGCAGCAT
>JACXGM010017220.1:0-19890 GCA_016801145.1 Umbra pygmaea
TAGATTCTAACTTGAGATAAGCGAAAATAAAGCAGGGGAGGGACAAATATTACGGACAAACGTTTTAATACAAGACTATTCATTTAAATGGCAAAATTGAGCACTGGCCCGAACGGGCAAGTGACTAGCTTTGTTTACTGGCCCGACGTTAGTTCTTACTGGCCCCGGGCCATCGGGCCATCGTTAATGTTGAACCCTGATTTAAGTATTCATTATGTTTAAAAATACATTATACATAGCAAATTCTGCCCACAATGCATTTTTGGGTCACATCCTGTATTTGGATTAATTGCATTGTCACTTGAAATGAACTGTGTCTGTGTTCATTTGGAAGCGGCCTAATACCATCTTGTTCAAGCAGACCAGGGTACATTATTTTGTCCACACCCAGGTGGGATTAGTGTGTCGTAAACCTAAACCAGGTGGGATTAGTGTGTCCTAACCTCACCAAACAAGCAGGACTAAAAGTGACCTAAATGTTTCTATTCATACACACTTTCTAAACATGTTCCTCATATTAACCCTTTAATGTCCTAGCTGCGAAAAAAACCATTGTGTTCTCTACCAAACGGTTGAGTTGAACATTAAAGGGTTAACGGTATGCTGAATTAAGGCAATCTAATCTAATCCTGTCTATTTATCTCCCAGGTGAACAATACTCTAGATGAGGGCTGTAGCAGGTACTCCTGTGGTGTCAACAATAATGGAGAGCTGGTTCTTCAGACCAGAGTGACTACCTGCCCACCGTTTGACCGCCAAATCTGTCTGGACCATGGGGTATGACCACAAACACACCCATAACATTCACCTCTGTCTGGACAATGGGTTATGACCACAAACACACCCCTTTTCAATTGTGAGAAAACACAGGATCTCTTATTTGGATGCTTACAGCCCTTAATATTCCAAGATATTAATTTAACAGTGGAAGGACCCCCAGCTATGCTGTGGTCAGCTGTTCAATCAATCAGTCAATCAGATTTATTTATAAAGCCCTTGTTACAACAGCAGTTTTCACAAAGTGCTTTGACACACACCCGTCCTGAGACCCCCAAAAGTAAGCAACACAAGTGATGCACAGTGGCTAATAAAAACTCCCTAGTAGGAGGGACCTAGGAAGAAACCTAGAAAGAGGCCAGACTCAAGGGGGTGGCCAGTCCTCTTCTGGGTGTACCGGGTGGAGGATCTGAAGGTACACAGCCCATTGTAATAAGGTCACTTTGTTTATCAGTGTTCAATTATTGTCCAGTAATGAAGATATGATGGGTGGACTGTGACCATAGTCTTTATGTAGCATCAATACAGTTCGGTGGTCTTGTGAAGGAAGAACGTGAAGCCACCTGGAGATGAAAGCTGGTGTCATGAGGTGGAAACGGGATCATCAACCACAGTGACATGGGATCTAGCACCGCAGCGGGTTGGGCACAGGTCGGGGACAGAAATGAGTCATCAGGCCACATGGTCCTGTCACATGTTCCTAGGGTCCTACTAGGTCTTTTACATTTTTTTCTGATATGACTGTACAACCCTCTATGTTTATTACCAGATTTGACAGCAGGTCTCTCTGTTTCTTGGGACCTAAAATTATTATTTCTGTTTTTACAGAGTTTAGAAGTAAGTCATTTTCTGTCATCCAACTCTTTATATCCAAAACACAGGCTTCCAGGGTGTGCAGTTTTGGGGATTCTCCCTTTTTTACTGAAATGTACAGCTGTGTGTCCTCAGCATAGCTGTGAAAGTTGACATTGTGTTTCCGGATGACATCACTAAGAGGCAACATGTATAGCGAGAACAGTAGCGTCCCAAAACAGAACCTTGTAGAACACCAAAGCATACCTTTGATTGTTTGGAGGACAGACCATCCACAGATACAAACTGATATCTTTCCGATAGATAGGATCGGAACCATGCCAAAACATGTGCACGTAGCCCGATATATAGGTTTCCAATCTGTCTAGAAGAATGTTGTGGTCAATGGTATCGAAGGCAGCACTCAGGTCCAGAAGCACAAAAACAGAGGCACAGCTCTGGTCGGATGACACTTGAAGGTCATTTATACCCTTTACAAGTGCAGTCTCAGTACTATGATGGGGTCTAAACCCAGACTGGAGCTTTTTGTAAGTGTTATTAGTCTTTAGGAATTCACTGAGTTGCTGGGCGACCACATTTTCTAATATTTTTGAGAGAAATGGTAGATTTGAAATAGGCCAGTAGTTGTTTAGTCATTCTGGGTCAAGGTTAGACTTTTTTAAGAGTGGCTTCACTAGAGCCAATTTTAGGGAGTTTGGTACACACCCAGATACTAGAGAGCAATTTATTATTTTTAGCATATGCGAGCCAAGCACAGGGAGTAACTCTTTTAGAAATTTAGTTGGAGTAGGGTCCAGTTGACAGCTGGAAGGCTTTGAAGCCTTTACTATTTTAGTGAAAGACTCAAGGGATACAGGATTTAAAAATTCCAGTGTCCTTCCTAAGCCAACATCCTGACTGTTCTGCACAACCTCAGGACATGTGATTTTAGGGGATATATGCTTCTTACGGGAGGATTCTGTGATTTGTTTTCTAATGGTAATTATCTTTTCATCAAAAAAGCTAATGAATTCATTACTGTCAAAATGTAGTCCTATTTCATTTGTGTAATTCTGCTTTTTAGTTAACTTTGCAACTGTATCAAAAATAAATTTGGGGTTATTTTTGTTCTCCTCAATTAGGTTGGAAAAATAGGCTGATCGGGCAGAAGTAAGTGCATTACGGTAATGCAGAGTACTGTCATTCCAAGCTATTCGAAATACTTCCAACTTGGTAGAACGCCATTTCCGCTCCAATCTTCTGGAGGCTTGCTTTACAGTTCTGGTGTTTTCTGTATACCAGGGTGCACGTTTCTTGTTACAGATATGTTTAGTTTTTAGCGGTGCAACTGCATTTAGTGTGTTACACAGGGTTAGGTGTAAATCTTCAGTTAGATCATTCACAGATGTGTCAACTGTGACATCATTTGTATGGTAGAATGAGTCAGGAAGGGCATCCAAGAACCTTTGAGTTGTTAGAGAATTTATATTACAGCTCTTAAAAGTCCCCGGTTGGGTTACAATTGGAGTTACTGATGTAACAGTAAATGTAATCAAATGGTGGTCTGAAATTCCTGGGTTAAGAGGATAAACACTGAGATCTACAACATCTATGCCATGAGACAATACAAGGTCCAACGTGTGATTATGGCAGTGTGTAGGTCCTGAGACATGTTGGACACAAGCTATTGACATGCTTGCCTTAAAAAATAATATACGAATAGCTCGAAAAAAAAGATAAGGTCAGAAGACACAATGTCCCTAGCCATCTAATCTATGTGCAGGCAATAATACAGAAACCAGAAAACAAGACAAAAACAAAAAGGACAAACACAAACAAATCCCCAAACCCACCCCCCCAAACCCAAAGTCTCTGTTCACTGAATGACAGAGACAGCAGGTAATCTTAAACAAAGGCCAGAATAATAATACACTTGACAGCATGGATTATCCAGTACATGGTTAAGGGGGGGGACCTTACGTTCTTCAAATGGAGACTTTGTTTGATGTTAAAATACTTAGCTCTCTTTGATGAAACTGCCGCACTATAATCTGCAAAGATGTAAACCTTGGTTCCTTTGATCTGAATTAATTTTCTCATGGTTTTTCGGACAATGAGGCCTCGGGGCTTCCTGACAATCCCCTCCCCCGATAGCCGAGGTCCAAGACGGTGCGCTCGGTCAAGCTTTGGTGGAGCATTGAAGACAAAGGGAAGACGCTCGACTAGAAGGCCAGCAACGAAACCAATTAGATTTCCAGCCTCCAATGATTCTGGGATACCGACCAGCTGTATGTTGTTACATCTGGAATAGGATTCCAGATCAAGACTTGTCCCACAGCTTATGGTTCTTGCCCTCCAGGCAGGAGACCATAGCCTCCAAGGCGACTATCCTCTGAAGAGCGCAGCTCTAACCCATTAGTACATTGGGCCTGTTGTTCCATGGTGAACCTTACATGGTCGAGGGCTTTTGAAAGAGGGGCAATAGCGGCCTCGATGAATGACTTCAACTGTCCAAACAGGGCGGTGAATGACTTCAGCTCTCCGAACAGTGCGGTTGAGATATCGGCCAAAAGCTCCACTTTAAAGGACTTATGATCCACTTGTGTGACTAGAGGAGAGTTGGGCTCATCATCCTGACTCTCTGAGTCTGCCACAGAGGGAGAGATGCTTGCCACAGTCTTTTTTTGGATCTTGACGAATTCAGCATTATTGAAAAGCTGGTAACTGCTATTGATTGAAAACTATAATGTTTGTAGACTTTTTTTTTGTTATATATAAAATGTTATATAAAGTTGATGAGGTTTACTCCGTATTTGGAGATAGCATAAATAAATGTCAAATGTTTTGACAGAGTTGGAACTATACATTCCCTGTATGCATACTCTAAGCATAAATGGTTATACACGCTCATGGGGGTTATGGCCTGAGGGCAAGGATGGGGTCAGGGAATTGGAGGGGGGTCAGGAAGGGGGCTGTGCCACATTTCAAGGCAGGGTGTGGGTTAACATGGTTACCACATGTCAAACCAGAAAGGGGGCAGGGCTTAAATCAGTTCAGCCAATAGGAAACCTCGATACCATCTGTCAAAATGAAAAAGGGGCTTGATGGGTGGCTTATTCCATGATCTCTCTCTGCTGATGTCACTTTTTATTTTAATTTAACCTTTATTTAACCAGTTGGGCACTTGGCGACCTGGTGAAGATAAAGCGAAAAGATGCAAAATGACATAAAGTTACACATGAATTACACTTGAAAAATAAAACAAATATAAAATATATATATATATAGCTATATATATATATATATATATAGGTTGTAGATATTCAGAGTAAATGATAGAGGTATATATACAGTTAGTGCAAAACATATCTAGACTAACGAGGTGGATCAATTGGTTTGAAAAGTGATATAATTATAAAAACAATAGAATAATTTCTTGAGGTTATCTGTGCAAATAGATATTGGGCCCTATCTTGCACCCAGCGCAATAGACTTTTTACACCAACGCAAGTATCACCAAAAAAAATTTGGATGCTATTCTGATGCTATTTTAAAGGCGTGCATGCATATTGCTCCTCTCATCTAGACAGACTCATCTATTGCAATCCATACATAATTACAAGGAAAATATGACCACACGAGAAAAATCTTTGTGGTGTCCGAAGATGTGAAAAAATAAGCATACATCTAGTATAGCCTAAACATTTACCCAAATGATTATGAATTAATTATTTGCACTGATATACATCAACCACAAGGGATCCCATTCAATTAACATACAAGTAATTTGCTAATAGTAAATTCACCCATGTCTTTGTGACATGTCATTTATACTGACAAACTCTACCATTCCTGCCATCTTTGATGGGAAACCACCCTTGGATGAATGGCTGTGAAGGGGACAACGGGTATACATTAAAGACATGGCTGGTGATGACATCATTTATAATGTAGTAACAGTGTGTGACATGCTGGTTAATCGAAAAACACACACAAACACGCAGTGTAACCTAATTGAACGAACATTCGGAACACTGAAAATGCTCCCGTACTCTTGAGGTGTGTGGATAGAACAGGAGGCACTTTACAGTACAGTACTCAAAAAATTTGCAGCATTCTTTGTGGCTTGTTGTGTTTTACACAACATTTCCATGAATCATGGATGTGTTGATGACATTAATGAGGAAATATAAGAGGACTTAAGGAGACGTGATGTTGAATTGCATGTCCCAGCAGCAGAACGGGAGAGGAGAGTTTATTTGACAGAAGAGTGAGGTAAGCACTGTAATCTAATGTTAGACTACATATAGTCACCATGCATTCAAAACATTGTGATTCAGTGAGAGTGAGCCCAAAACATTGGAAAGTATGTCTTTGTGACATTTTTTATTTACATTCTTTAAAAAGACAAATCAATAGCAATCCGCCATTATAATAGCAATCGGCCATGGAACAAGCCGTCCTGCTCTTAAAGGGAATGTGAGATGATGCTCTGATTGGTTTATTGCACGTTACACCCAAACCACACCTGTGACTAATGAAGCTACTTCAGACCTACCCATTTTAGATTTGCATCAGGCGCAAGAGTCATTTATCCCACCGGTATAAGAGCAACAGCACCCGTGACCCTTCCACAATGTCACTTGCGTTTCGCGTTTTATACTTGCATATCAGATTGTTAAAATAGGGCCCATTGTGCGAAATGACATACAATAAATTAGATACTGTGCAGATGAGTGTATGCAGATGAGGCAAAATTAAGGCTCTAGGTCAGGAATGGGGGAGGTTGTGTGCATGTGAGAGGGGAGGGTCTGCATGATTATGCAACTTGCAAAAGCACACCCACTTGAGTTTGTGTTGGTCCACGGTGGCCGTATTTTTGGGCATAGCAGTCTGGTTGGTTGTGCACTGGAAGACATCGGTCCATAGATGCCCAATGTCAAGATATGTACAAAATCCCAAATGGTGATAAATCCAAGATGACGGACTTCACAAGTCCACAAATAAAGTGCTCCTTGTGAGAAGATCAAAAAAAGTGGTCTATATTTCTGGAAAAATCTTGGTGGCAGTTTTTAAAAGAAAATAATACAATGAATGGCCACCAGGTGGCTCCAGGATACAAATTCATCCAAAGCATTTCCCCTTGATAATTTCTAGTGTACAACAGTGTTGTTTCTATATCATTAAAACAACTATGTTCTCAAGTTAAATGTATTATTTGTAGCACTTTAGTCATTAAACTTACTTATATGTAATATATATATAAATATACACACACACACACATATATAGAATGTTTAAAGCAGACCCCACCCTAAATGAATCTAGTAACAAGAAATTGTACTCAACATATCTTAAAAATTTTCAAAATCATATGGTAGTCAATAAGGAAAATGTGGACATTTGTTACATTCTTGAACGGTGTCTGCCAAAACATTGACAATATGAATATTGTGGTAATATCTTCTTGGTATTATAGTTGTAATATTTATTTTATAATACAAATGTGATATGTATTTTATGTCTCTTTTGTTCAGGGGAAGATCAGCCAGATAGGAACCAGTTGTTGTGAGATGTGTAAGTATCAAAGGATGTGTGTGACTGTGTTAGAAATGTAAATTTCAATAGGGTGTGTGTTTATGTAAGATATTTAAGTATCAATAAGTTTGTGTGTGTGTTAGATAATTAAGTATCAACAGTGTATGTAAGATACGTAATAATCAACAGCTTGTGTTTGTTAAATACATATAAACAGGGTGTTTTTGTGTTATATAATTAAAAATCAACAGGGTGTGTTTGTGTTAAATACATATATACAGGGTAATTTTGTGTTATATAAGTAAGAATCAATAGTGTGTTTTTCTGTTAAATATGTATAAACGGGGTGTTTTTGAGTTATATAAGAAAGAATCAACAGTGTGTTTTTGTGTTAAATACCTATAAACAGGATGTTTTTCTGTGTTTTTTCAGGTAGGAATCAACAGGGTGTGTTTGTGTTAAATACATATAAACAGGGTGTTTCGTATGTTAGAAAATTAAGTATCATCAGCATGTGTTTGTGTTAAATATGTATAAACAGTGTGTTTTTCGTGTTAGATAATTAAAAATAAACAGTGTTTTTCGTGTTAGATAATTAAATATAAACAGTGTGTTTTTCTTGTTAGATAAGTAAATATAAACAGTGTTTTTTTCGTGTAAGATAATTAAGTATAAACAGTGTGTTTTTCGTGTTAGATAATTAAATATAAACAGTGTGTTTTTCGTGTTAGATAATTAAATATAAACAGTGTGTTTTTCCTTTTAGATAATTAAAAATAAACAGTGTGTTTTTCCTGTTAGATAATTAAATAGTGTATGTTTGTGTTTGATTATTCAGCATTAATATTCTGTATTTGTGTTACATAAGTAAGTAACATGAAAGTGTGTTACATATGTAACCATTGACAGGGTGTGTATGTTTGTGTTAGATAATTAAATTTCAACAGTGTGGGCTGGCCTGGGGTGGCCACGGCACCCCTGAAAATGTGTGATCTGATGTTGTTAGTTAAGTAGATGAACTCAGTAGACCCGTTTTGCAAGAAAGAGCTAATCTGATGTCAGTGTGATCTGATGGCAGTATCATACTTTCCTCAAGTAGCATTTGAAACAATTTATTCAATTCTGGGACAGCCAGCTTCTAGATTCTAGAAGCTGTACACGTAACACTCAATCACTCAATCAGTCAATTAAGGTAATAATTGACTACTGCCATGGCCTGACCCATGACAGTACCCCCCCAAAGGAGCAGTCCAGCTGTGAAACCAAGCACAGGGAGGGGGGGCAAGGGGAAATTGCACCTGGGGAGGCAGCACCGGCACAGGAGAAAAGGACAGACCAGCAGGAACTCCTGCCGGGAACTCGTGCTCTCTTCCAGAGGAGGAGGAATTGGAGCAGTTTGTTCTTATAGAAAATTAAACAATGTAGCCTAGGGGAAATTGGTTTAGGGTTAGGGTTAGAATTGTATTACAGGGACATCCCCCTGGGGCAACCAGTAACCTTTCCGACTACAAGTCTGACTACAAAACTACTGAGCCATCTGTGGGATGAAAGAGCCAATTGATAGCTGGGGATGATATGGTTGCCATGGTGGTTTTAAGGCCAGATTGGAAATTTGTCAAGGACACTGGAATTAACACACCTAGTCTGACGAATAGTGCCATGGGATCTTTAGTGACCACAGAGAGTCAGGACAGCAGTTTAACCTCCCATCTTAAAAACAGCATCCTACACAGGGCAGTTGTCTCCATCACTTCTCTGGGGCATTGGGAATGATCTTTAGACCAGAGGGAAGAGTTCCCCCTACTGGCCCTTCAACACCACTTCCAGCAACATTGGTCTCCCATTCAGGGACCAACCAGGCCCAACCCTGCTTAGCTTGAGAAGCAAACTAGCAGTGAAATATAAGGCACTGTGCTCCTGAGAATGAGTAAATGTTTCCAAAATATTCACAGGTACTCTATATATGAATTGTGTCTGGTCAATTTATTTTCTGTTATGTGTATTTCGATTGCATATTTTAGATGCTTGATGACTGTTCACAATTTAATTCAGTGTGAAAATTATATAATTTCAAAATATTATGAGGTTTGGGTAGCCAGGCAGTTTTTTATAATCACATTTGTCATCAATCCATTTACAGTGTTTAGTTTAGATAGGTTTGTAGATTACTAAGCATAACCTTAAATAAAATTGGCAAATAAAAACCTATGTGCTGACGAGACTTTGAGTATATATATAATAAAGTAAAACATCAATAATTTCCCATTGCTAATATTATTCTATTGATGACCAACCACATGTTGCCCAGCTGCCGTTTTTTTTTGCTCTGTTCATCCAACACCAAAGCCTTTAGTCAGATCATGCATGGAATTATTACGTTCACCACCTATACTTCTGCAATTTCATTTACATGATCTGCACACAAGGAGTCGCTGGAGAGCAATGTGTCAGGATAGATAATCTCACTTCTCTAAACCAAAAGTGTTATGCCAATTTGCTAAAAAAAAAATGTTTATGAAATGTGTGTATGTGTGTGTAATAACTGTGTTCGTAACACGTGTTTGTGTAACAAGTGTATATGTAATATGTGTGTGAAGTGAATGTGTTATAAGTGTGTGTAATGAGTGTTTGTAATATGTATTTGTAATAAGTGAGTGAATATTTAGTGTGCTTATAAGATGTGTGTATAATGTGTGAGTATCTGTCGATATGCAGGCACAGAGCCAGAGTGCCAGAAGATGGTGGGAACACTCAACTACATCAAAGTGGACAACTGCCAGTCACAGCAACCCATAAAACTAAACTACTGTGAGGTAAGACACACCAAACCTTAACACATCTGTCTGTCAGCAACCCATAAAACTAAATACTGTGAGGTGAGACACCTTACCCTAACCCATCACACACCTAACCCTAACCCAATAAAAAAAACAATCACAACACACAGTAACACAAGTATGAAAGCAGTATCAAACGTAGGCTAAAAATAAAAATCAGCCAGAGATGAAGGTTAGTATGCTAAAGAGAACAGGTGAGTTTTTAATAAAGACAGACAAGAAAGGGGCCGTTCTAATCTGTAGGGGCATGGATTTCCAGAGTCACGGGCCTGCTACCGCAAAAGCATGCTCACCTCTACGCTGAGTCTAACGCGAGGGACTACCAGCAAAGCCTGATCAAGAGATCTTAGGCTTCGGGATGGAGTGTAAGGATGGACAAGTTCAGAGAGATAGACTGGGGCTAGGTTATGTAGAGATTTAAAAACAAGGAGTAAAATGTTTTAATCTATTCTCTGTCGAATTGGCAGCCAGTGTAAAGATTTGAGAATTGTAGTGATATGTTCATATTTCTGACATTTGTGGATGAGTCTGGCCGCAGCGTTTTGGACTAGTTGAAGACGGGCGATTTGGTGGCTTGATATACTGCAATATAAAGAATTGCAGTAGTCTAGCCGACATGTAATAAATGCATGAACAGCCATTTCTTGGGTATTAGGAGTAAGAAAGCCTCTAATGTTAGATAGTAAACAAATTTGGTAGAAACTAGTGCTGATTACAGATGAAATGTGTTTATCTAATTTTAGAGATTGGTCGACAAGTATGCCCAGGTTCCGCACTTTTGTGGATTTAAAAGCTGATGAGCTCTTTAGCTCAGGATTTAGGTGCTGAGAATTTTCATTTGGACCAAAAACAATAACATCAGTCTTCTCTTCGTTTAGAAAGAGGACATTTTGGGCTAACTATGCTTTGATCTCTTCTAAGCATAGCAGAATAGTGTTCAGCGATGCTCTAACAGTCTTTCAAGCAGACCAGGGCGACATGTTGTTCGCGCATGGCAATGTACGCCAAAACATCAATGATGTACACTACCACACCACAGCCCAACATGTCCCGGAAGATCTCATTACAAATTTTTCGAACACTGTTGGAGCATTCATAAGACCATACGACCAGGTATATGTAGTGCTAAACAGTATCTTATGCTTGTCTCCCTCTCGGATATGCACGAGATTGTAGGCACTCCTGAGGCCCCATAGTCTAAAGAAGCCATGGACAGACTCAACCACAGAGGAAATTAGAAAAGGATACATGAAACCCCTGATTTGGTTCATTGAATGGTAATCTATGCATGGGCGAAGACCTCTGTTTTCTTTACAAAAAAGAAACTTGAGGATGCAGGTGAAGTGGAAGGTTGGATGTACCCCTGATGCAGCGATTCGGAGACGTAGGTTTCCGTAGCCTTGTTCTCAGCATATGATGGGGGTACATGTGACCCTAGGTCAGTGGTAGGAGACGTAGGTTTCCGTAGCCTTGTTCTCAGCATATGATGGGGGTACATGTGACCCTAGGTCAGTGGTAGAAGAGGTAGGTTTCCATAGCCTTGTTTTCAGCATATTATGAGGGTACATGTGACCCTAGGGCAGTGGTAGGAGATTTATGCCACAATCCCAGGGCCGATGTGGTCATTTGGATGCCTTGACCTTCGAGAAGAAATGTGACACGTCTGAATAATCAATAATAAAGGAAATGTTGGACCCTCGTGGTGGACCTCAGCGAAACCAAATTACACCTTCCAAGGCACTCATGCATCCACCCATCTAGGGACCCTAACCCCTAACCCTCTGAATAATCAATAGTAATGGAAATGTTTTACCCTCGTGGTGGACCTCAGCGAAGCCAGATCACACCTTCCCAGGCACTCATGCATCCACCCATCTGGGGACCCTAGATTTATGCTCATACAAGAGCAGTTTATTTACAGCTACTGTATAGTTTACAATGCTTCCATTAGGCAAATGGTTTAAATCGCGATGAAGCTAAGTTTAGACAAAAACAAAAAACAGACAAAACATTTCTCTCAGGCTGTGCATATATTTTTTCATATGCTGAAAAAGAAGAATCAACTGTATGAAACATACTGTAGCAGGTTAAGGGGTGTGGGGTTTCCACAGCATGAAGCTCAATAACAAACAGACATACTCAATCCAGATTCAATGCAGTTGTGTATTTAATAGGGAAAATGGTACACGGTGGGGGGGGGGAAGGAAAAGAAAGTATTCCAGTTACCGGTTCATAGCCCACACTCAGATCTCATTATTTCGCAGTCCAGGGGAATCCAAACCATAGTTCTCTGTCACTCCTCTTTTGTGCTCAGTGTTCCCTTCATTTATATAACTCCAACTCCTTTATCACGCTCCCTGTGATACACCTCACTGTCCAACCCCTCTTATGGTCTGTTTCAGTTTTATATACAAACACTCAACCAAGTACCACCTAAACGAGACAGGCTGTGTCTCGTTATTGCAGGAAGTCCCTACATGGCACAGGGGTGGAGCCAATGGGCTGCCAGATATCTTCCCTCAATCACCACACCCCTCACCTCTCCCTGCCGTCTGCCACACAACTTCCCCCCCAGCTCCGACCTGGAAAGGGCATCAGCATTCCCATGGGCTGCACCTGATCTGTGGACAACAGAGAAAGCAAAGGGCTGTAAGGACAGGAACCAACGGGTCACCCGGGCATTATTTTCCTTATTCTGGGACATCCATACTAGCGGAGCATGGTCCGTTACAAGGGTGAAGCGCCATCCCAATAAGTAATACTTCAGCGACTCCAGTGCCCACTTGATGGCTAGACATTCCTTTTCCACTGTGGAGTATCTCTGTTCCCTAGGCAACAACTTTCGGCTGATGTACATAACCGGATGTTCCTCACCTTCTTGTAGCTGCGACAACACGGCCCCCACCCCTGTTTCGGAGGCATCAGTCTGCACCACCAGCGGCTTGGGAAAATCTGGGGTCAACAACACGGGTCCGGAGCACAACACCCCCTTCAGGCCCTGAAATGCCCTCTCGGTCTCCTCGGTCCACTTCACCTGGGGGGGGCTGACGGTTCTTGAGCAGATCTGTCAGGGGACTGGCTAGAGCGGCATAGTTGGGAATTAACCTTCTGTAGTAGCTTGTCAGTCCCACAAACGTACGTACCTGTTTCTTGTTGAGGGGCCGTGGCCAGTCCCGGATCGCTTCCACTTTCTTTGTTTGAGGCTAGACACACCCTCTCCCGATTGTGTACCCCAGGTACTCAGCCTCCCTCAAGCCGAGACAACATTTTTTAGGGTTGGCCGTTAGCCCTGCTACCCGTAAGGCCTGTAGCACCTTGGTCACCTGGACTAGATAGGTTTCCCACTTGCTCCCATGGATCACAACGTCATCAAGGTAAGCCGCTGCATACTCACGGTGGGGCCGTAGAACCCGGTCCATCAATCTTTGGAAGGTGGCTGGAGCCCCATGCAACCCAAAGGGCAGTTTCTGGTATTGGAACAGCCCGTCAGGGGTGGCAAAAGCCGTTTTCTCCTGTGCTTCCGGAGCTAATGGCACCTGCCAATAGCCTTTCGTCAGGTCCAGAATGCTGATGTATCTGGCGATCCCCAGCCGCTCAATCAATTCATCAACTCTGGGCATAGGGTAGGTGTCGAACTTGGATATATCGTTGAGCCGTCTAAAGTCGTTACAAAAGCGAATGGTGCCATCTGGTTTCATTACCATCACTATGGGGCTACACCATTCACTGATCGATTCCTCTACTATATCTGCTTCCACCATCATTTTCACCTCAGTCCTTACGGCCTCTCTTCTTGTTTCCGGAATGTGGTAGGTTTTTAGTTTCACGGTTTTCCCAGGTTCAGTGATAATGTGGTACTGTATCAGATCGGTGTGCCCTGGTTCATCAGAGAACACATCCTGGTTCCGTCCCACCAATTCTGTCAACTCTTGCTTCTGGGCTTGGCTTAGCTGGTCCCCCATGGGTACCACCATCCGCTTGGTCTCCATGAGTGCTTTCTGGGGGGGGGCAGAGTAGAGGACATCACGTGCATTCCATGCCTTTAACAGATTCACATGATATATCTGAACCAAAGGCCTACGTCCTGGTTGTCTGATATTATAATTAACCTCTCCCACCTTCTCAAGGACTTCATATGGGCCCTTCCATTGTGCCAAAAACTTACATTCTGAGGTGGGGACCAACACCAATACCTTGTCTCCTGGTTGGAATTCCCTTTGTTGGGCCCCTCTGTTGTAAACTCGCGCTTGTGCCTCCTGAGCCTCCTGAGCCTCCTGCATGTGTTCCCGTACCAGGGGCCACAGGGTTGCCATCCGGGCCCTCATGTTCTCTATGTTTTCCACCATGGTTCGGTGGGGCGCCGGGTGTTGTTCCCAGGCTTCCTTTGCCAGATCCAGTAGTCCACGGGGTCGTCTCCCATATAAGAGTTTGAAGGGAGAGAATCCTGTTGAGGCTTGTGGTACTTCTCGGATTGAGAACATCAGTTATGGCAGTAAGTGATCCCAATTCCTTCCGTCCGCCTCCATCACCTTCTTTACCATCTGCTTCAGAGTCCGGTTGAATCTTTCAACCAGGCCATCCATCTGTGGGTGATACACTGTGGTACGCAACTGAGTGATTTTCATTAGTTTACAGAGATCCTTCATGATCTATGACATGAATGGCGTTCCCTGGTCTGTTAGGATTTCGTTTGGAATTCCCACCTGAGAAAATAGCAGGACCAACTCACGTGCAATTTCTTTAGTGGCCATGGTGCGTAGGGGAATGGCTTCTGGAGACCTGATGTCATAATCCAGGACCACCAGGATGTATTGGTACCCTCGCGTGCTCTTGGGTAGCGGTCCCACCAGGTGCATTGCCATCCTGCTGAAAGGGACTAAAATAATAAGTAAGGGAATTAAGGGGTTGCGGACTCGTGGTTTTGGCGCCACCCGCTGCCACTCGGGGCAACTACGGCAATAATCCTCCACCGCTCTCTTCGCCCCTGGCCAATAAAACCGGGCCTTAATCCGATCCATTACTCCTAGGTGAGCTCCCAGAAGGTGTGAGTGAGACAAATGTAGAACAGTGTTTAAAAAAGGGCGAGGCACCAACAACAACTGTCTACACTCCTCATTTGTTTTCACAACCTGATATAGCAGTTTCTTTTCTATAGCAAAGTGAGGGTATGTGATTTGACTTACCCCCTCAATGGGTTTTCCGTCCACCACAGTCACCTGCTGGAGAGCGCTGGCCAGGTTGGGATCCTCCAGTTGGGCCATGCCAAACCGACCCGCTAGAGAGGCAGGCTTTGGGATCACTTTGTGACCCATTGGGAACAAGTCATTCAAACTTGTCTCCCCCTCCTCCGGTCTCGCATCCTCCTGGTCCCCTTCCGACGGGGACGCTGTTGATGCCTGGGGGTCCACTTCCTGGAACCCACACATTTGAGTCCCTCTCTTTGGGTGGCCTCTCCACTCCTTTTACGTCTTCCTCCTTCGTGTTTCCCACGGGGCCCCCCATCGCTGGACATACTGTTCCACAACTGGCGAAACATCGGGCAATCCCTCCTGATGAGTACTGGTACGGGTAGGTTTGGGACGACTCCCACGGGACCAGTGTGTTGTCCTCTTGTGGTCTGTAGATGAAGTAGCGCAGTAGGGGTAGTCCTTGGTCTCCCCATGGAAACATGTGACGGCAACGGAGTCAGCCAGGTAAGGGGTTTGGGCCAGGTCTGGTCGTATCAACGTCACCATACTCCCGGAGTCCAACAGAGCCGTGGTATCCTGCTCTGACCGGAGTGACCGGGGAAGGTCTACTCTCCTCAGCCCGGTATGTTTCCAGCATCCTGCAGGGCTGCCCGTTGACCCCCTCACTGGTCATAGCCGAAGGCATCGAGACAGGACCAGGCGATGTGTCCGGGCTCACCGCATTCATAGCACTTCCTGCTATCCACGTTCATAAAGGGCGTGGTCTTGTGGTCCGGGCTACAGGGCCCCCTGCCGGGGCTGGGGTGTCGACGTGGTCCTCTGTTTTTCTTCACTCCTTTGGGCGAGGGGTTCTATCTCCTTTCCATGGTGGCCCGCTGCGCAGGACCTCCAAGGCCACTTGCTGTCCTTCCACCAGTTCCACCAGCTGATTGGCGCTCTGGGGGTTTGCTTGGCTGGCTAACTTCTTAGCCACATATGGGAGAGCACGTAGGAACCTATCGATTACCACTTTCTCAAGGGCAGTAATCGACAGGGGTTCAGCATTCAGCCAGCCCTTGGCCAGCCGTATCAGGTCATGCATTTGCGACCTGGGAGAGGCTGTGGCATTATAAGTCCAATCGTGAAATTTCTGTGCCCTACTAATCAGTGTGTACCCATAACGGCGCAGGATTTCCTTTTTCAACACCTCATAATTAGCCGCCTGGTCAAATGTTAGATCCTGATAGGTCTTCTGTGCCGCACCAGACAAGAATGGTGCCAATTTATTTAACCTTTATTTGACCAGGTAAGTTGACTAAGAACAATTTCTTATTTACAGCAATGACCTGGGAGCAATTAAGGTAAAGTGTCTTGCCCAAGGACACAACGACATTTGGCTCAGTCGGGAATCGAACTGGCAACCTTCTGACTAAAAGTCTGACTCCCTACCCACTGAGCTATCTGCGCCAACAAGCTATCCCATTGCTCCTGAGGCCATTGCTCTCTGATGGCCGGCCTTTCAAATGCTAGCAAGTAAGCCTCAATGTCGTCCGCCTCAGTCAGTATCAGTAGGTACATACTTCGTTTGGGTTGAGAAACCGCTGAGCCTGCCTGGGCGGCTGTTAGCTGACTGAGTTCAGCTCGCAGGAGAGCGGTCTGCTGGCACTGTTCCTCCAGCAGTTCCTGGTGCATCTTTTGCTGGGCAATGTTGGCTTCCGCTAATTGTTGTAGCAACGCTTCCATAATGCTTTGTCTGTTCGGTTATTGAGCTTGGTCAAATTGCCCGCATCCTCCACCATATGTAGCAGGTTAAGGGGTGTGGGGTTTCCACAGCATGAAGCTCAATAACAAACAGGCATACTCAGTCCAGATTCAATGTAGTTGTGTATTTAATAGGGAAAATGGTACACCGTAGGGGGGGAAAGGAAAAGAAAGTATTCCCGTTACTGGTTCGTAGCCCACACTCAGATCTTATTATTTCGCAGTCCAGGGGAATCCAAACCATAGTTCTCTGTCACTGCTCTTTTGTGCACAGTGTTCCCTCCATTTATATAACTCCAACTCCTTTATCACACTCCCTGTGATACACCTCACTGTCCAACCCTTCTTGTGGTCTGTTTCAGTTTTATATACAAACACTCAACCAAGTACCACCTAAACGAGACAGGCTGTGTCTCGTTAGTGCAGGAAGTCCCTACATGGCTCGGGGGTGGAGCCAATGGGCTGCAAGATATCTTCCCTTAATTACCACACCCCTCACCTCTCCCTGCCATCTGCCACAATACATTTTCGATTGTTTTTATTCTCCTTAAGTTGGAAAAATTGGCTGATCCAGCAGAAGTGAGTGGATTTCGGTAATGTAGAGTACTGTCATTCCATGCTAGTCTAAATACTTTCAACTTGGTAGAGCACAAGTTCTGCTCCATTCTTCTGGAGACTTGCATTAGGGTTCTGGGGTTTCCTGTATAGTCATGTTGTTTAGATAAAAGAAGAGCACCACTCCAGCTAGGATGGAGCCTGCCACTCTTCAGCAGGATAGGCTTGATTTCTTTTGTGGGCAAGTCCCAAAAAGAGAGCTAGTTACCTACAAATCTCCTGTGATGGGCAGAACTCAGTTTTTACCTAGCAATTGAGTTGTGTGGTTTTGCTGTAGATCTCATCATTAACCCTAACTGGGAGGGGGCTCGAGACAATTACTCGATGTAGACACATCTTTCTAGCTACTTTATATACTGAAGCTATGTTCAGCTTAGTAACTTCTGACTGTTTCATCCTAACATCGTTGGTGCCAACGTGAATAAAAATGGCCCTCATTCATGAAAAGTGCGGGAAGAGACTTAAGATCATTGAAAAGTGTGATTCACTAAAGTCTCGCATCAGGTCAGAATGAGCCTAGATTTCAACCAATAAAGTGACAGCTTTCAGCATAAATTACAGACTGATGTCATCAAAGATGAATCCTGAAGCGAAATGAACAAAAGCAAAATAATAAAGAAATTTCTAATTGAATTGGAAGTTCTCCTTTCACAGCACGCAGACAACATAATGTTTTTATGAAATAACCATTTTATTTATTCATTTTTAGGTGAAACGAATTCCAGCTTCACCAATCAAGCTATTACAGAGAGCTCAAAATAGAATGCACATTGGCGAGGATTGACACAGTCTGAGCACACCTGTCAACCATTCTCCTGATTCTCGTAGGTCCCACGTGGTTCTGACTAACAAAATCCTGGAAAAAACAAGACCAGATATGTAATAACATGACTGACATGAAAACATATTTGAATCAAATGAATGAAATTCTGAAGGAAACAAGCCAAAATAAGAAATAAATGAATTAAACAAGAAAAAATTCCTTAAATTCCTTGATTTTCGCTATGGATTTGTCATAATCTCAAAAGCGCGCAATGATTTCTGCCATCTAAATTATATTGACCATTTATGCTCGCCAAGTATGGATATTATAGGCATGATTGACTTAGGAAAAAGAAGTCAAAGCAAGTTCACTGGTCTGGTGCATCAGGCATCAAATATTGCAAATGCATGAACTACAGAAGTGAGAGATAAATACGTCATAGAGTGAAAGGAATACTATTAGGCCTATTAATTAATGATGATATATTATTGTTTTCCAATTATTAATACTATAGTTGTGGTTGTTGTTACTGAGGGTGTTATGTTTTTTATGGTAATAATGGTCTTATAGCGAATCAAGCATTAGATTTTTTTACAATAGTTTACACGTTCACCAACCAGACGTGGGTTTGATCGTAAGGATATGACAAAGATAATGTTGACGGATTCCATCTCTGTCTGTTTAATGTGCATACGATAATTTTAAGTTCAAATTGGATCATACGCATGTTTCATGAATGACGGCCAATATCTCTATACTCTCTAGCCTTGCCGATGTTTGACTATGCTTGCACCAACCTCAGATTAGCATCTAATTCAATAGCCCCGGCCCCAGGTAAACACTGTATGATCATTGGCTGATTCTTCAGTCTAATATTACAGGTAATAGAGTCACCAATTACTAAGCTTTTCATTTTGTCTTTGGTTTTTCCGCTCAACCCCAAAAAGAGAAGCCTCAGGCCCTGAGCTGGACTCCAGTGGGGTAGGGGTAGGGTTAGGGTTAGGGTTAGGGTAACCCTAACCTGTTGAACATGTCTGTCTGCCTGGAATGTGACACTGGTCTAGCAGGCCGATGGCGTCCTTTTCCATTAACCATGAGAAAGTTAAAATACCCCTATCAACACTACCTGGTGGCTCATACGTGTTCTTTTCTTTTTCTACACTGGAATAAGCCTTACTTGACAATAGCATCCAAGGCCAAGCTTTTAACATAGCTATTTTAGGAAGTAGGTGTATACAACAACTGTAGTAAGACATGCTAATTAGCTTCAACTGGTCGTAGTAATTGAGAAACTCTGCGTTTGTCCAAAATAGTGTCCCAAGGTGAAAAAGTTTAAATAAAAAAGTGAGGAGAAAAGTGAAATTTAATTTTGGCAAATGGCAAGTAGCTAACAGCAAACAGCAATATACTTTCACACAATCAACAGAAAGTGACGTGAGCAATTTTAAATCTTGCACTCTCTTTAGCCAAGCATTGTCCCAGGCCCTCTGGATCCTCTCTTTAGCCAAGCATTGTCCCAGGCCCTCTGGAATGCTGTATCATGGTGTTCCACTTTAAGTTAATGTTTCTGACCCCTGGATCCTCTCTTTAGCCAAGCATTGTCCCAGGCCCTCTGGAATGCTGTATCATGGTGTTCCAC
>JACXGM010017221.1:0-19889 GCA_016801145.1 Umbra pygmaea
AAACTCTGTAATAAAACAGATTATTTACGTATTTTGTCATTATAGATTTTTACCGTTTATTTACAAGACAACTGTAAAATTATGGGTTATTTCTGTAATTTTATCTACATTCGACCTTTATTCTGAAATACAGAAAAAAGCATGTAAAATTTTACAGAAACTTACTGTAAAAATACATATTTTTTTTACAGTGTAGTTAATAAATATATGATACATTGCTCCTTACACTCTTGTTGCCGATTCACCGGTTTTCCTTCCTTGGACCACTTTTAATAGGTACTGACAGGGTCATGGGTGGCCAAGGCTCATTGATGCACGTGAGTTGCAAATGCTGGCCCTTGTGGTCCGATCCAACTGTAATGGTACAGATAGTAAATGGCCCATATTATTTTGTGACAAGTGTATCACCCTTTCAGGAGTGAAACAGTTATTGTCAAGATTGTCCTTCCAGTGTGGAGAGGAGGTGGAAGGGAGAAAAAGTGAGGGACACAAGTTGTAAGAGAGGACTACACTATCGCAAAAAAACGTAATAAAAAGTAAATGTTTAGGGTGTAAGGGACGAACAACAAATCTGAATTTGGAGCTTAAAGTAAGGACAGAGTCTGTTCGCTTAGACTATGACACATTAACCCATCCGAACAAAGGTCGGTAAAACTATTAGCATTACTGACGGAGTTCTTTTGATGTTAGCCGCCTTCTGCATGGTCTTGGTACTAAAACGTTAGAGTCTGGAAAAGTGCGTGTCCAACCTTACTCAGTGGCCAGTTAGGTTTTAAAGGAGAGGCTTCGCAACTGGAAGGGGGAAAAGCAACATTTCTTTAACAAGAACCCGGACCTGCAAATTGGAGGATGTTATTCTGTGAGTGAATCTTAAAGTTAGGTTTCCCTGCCATCCAGACGCCATCTCAGCGATTCACCCTGGCTTAACCTGCTGTACACAGTTTTTTTTTTGCTCATTACTTTACTCCAGAAACTGAGGTATGGTTTATTTTTTCCTATTGTGATTGTGGATTGGGAGCAATTGACAGCAGACTTGAAGCTGCGTCTTTAAAGGGACAGTGAATGTGAACAAAAGTGATTCTGATTCAAAGGATTGATTGCTAAACATTTAGGGATGATTTGTATGTTCTGTTAAACTTTGAATAATTTACTGAATCTGTGCCTTGGGTTGTTGTTGACTGATAGCTGACGTTTATTTTTCTCTGTGTATTATCAGTCAAAACTGTTTAGGAATTGTTGACAGGGAGAAACATTTTTCTTTGAAGTATATACTTCTTTTTACATTGAACCCTGTTTTTACATTATGTAATTTATTTTAAGAGTAATTCCTGTAATAAAAGAGTTAAACTGCCCAAATTTGATTGGACCAGGTTTGAGTTACAATATTTTAAAAGGGGTCAGCCAATAAATAATTTGTTCGGATATCTACCCAGTTGTTATTGAAAAATATATATTGAATTTACATTGCTCTGGAGTAAGGGCGTCCCACCTATTTAGCTCAGTATAGGATACAGGGGGATAATGTGCAGGCCTTAAATTCAATTTAGGAGCGCATCACACTTCAGGTGGTCACTGTGTTAGAGATAGGAGTCCTGAAGCCCACCCTACCATACCCTTATTTCCCCGGGTTGATCAGGGAAAATAGGAGCCAGATAGGAGACAACATACTTATTGAATTAGGTACTGGGGCCAATTGTGCTGGGAAGTACGGACACAGATCTTGTACTTTTCCAGTCACCCAGAGCAGAATTATACTTCCCCGCTATACAACAGACAAGTTTTCTGTAGCTCAAACTGCTGAGGATGTTAATGCTGGTTCTAATAGAAAGGTGTCAGAACACAGTGCATTGCAGTTTGTTGCTTATGGGGCTGCTATTTTGGCGGCAATAGAAGGACCTGCAAATTATTATATATATCGTTATGCCTGATCAGTGTAGAGTCCTAGAAGTCTCTCAGATTAGGGCATAGAAAAAAAACATGATAAATGTGACACATCATCAATGAAAGTAGAGTAAATATCAGACAGTCTGGACTGGGAAAACCACCTTAAACTGTATAAGTCCCAGAGGGGCACAGGAAGAAGTTGAGCTAACTCTGTCTATTGCCTCACCCCCACATTCCTCCGTGAATTCAAAACCCATTTTCTGCTCCCAGGCAGTCCCATTCTGGTTACGAGGTAAATTGGGAAAGCCAGAAAATTGGGAGGAAACCAATTGTCTTATCTGGAGGTAGCAGACAAAATTAGATAGATGAGGTAGAGTGAGGTATAGTGTTCAGAGGACAGATTGATGAAGCTAGAGAATATACCATTGTCATAAAGGTTATGGAAGGTCTTTAATACCTTTCCCTACCCAGAAGAAGGCATTGTTAATGGGGGGGGGGGGGGGGGGGGGGGGGGGTTTGTGTGTTTTGTCAATATGGTGCCAGAACTGGTACCAAATCTTTAGTGTGGACTGTACTACAGGATTACCTGTGTAGCGAGAAGAGGAAATTAGGAGAGCAGAACACAGTAAAGCCTTTAAGGATGCAGACACGCAAAATAGTATCTCTAGGTGGCACCAAGGAGTACTTGGTGAATGCAAACAGAATGGGAGCATCTGAAAGTTGGCCAGCCAATAGTAATAAAGACAATTGGGAAGTGCAAATCCTCCACCGAATTTGCATCTTTGGTGTAAACTAGTAACAGTTTGATTAATTTACTTGAAAAACGACTTGGGCTAGAACATCAGATTAGACTGAAAAAGGTAAAGAAATGTGTGAAAACTTTTCATTTGAACAACATTCATCTTTTCTATATGTGATAGAGGTAAATTTCCCCACCTCTGAAAATTTGCCTTCATCTGAGGCAATTCACATTCACTCTAAGGTACTTGAAGCCAGAGCAGTTAGGACAAGTCTATCTGGTGAAGCTGCAATGCTGCTGGATTTATTGGGAAGCACTCATCTTTTGGAGATTAAGCTTGTAAACAGAAATAGACTGTTTACGTAAATAGAGCAGCATGTCATCAGCATACATTGATAACCTATATTCAATGCCCTACCATGATACACCATGAAAAGAGACAGAGGCCCACAATGCTACTGAAGGTGCTCAATGGCAATGGCAAAGAGTAAGGGGGACAGAGGGCAACCCTGCCTGGTCCCACGTTCCAGGGCAAAGTAGTCAGAATTAGTGTCATTTGTATAGACACTAGCCCTTTGGGATGCATACAGAAGCTGGATCTACAAGCTAAATTTATCCCCAAATCTAGATTTTCGAAGCACAAAGAATAGGTACTCCCATTTAATTAAATTGAAGGCCTTCTCTGCATCCAAGGAGACCACAAGTTCAGGGGAGTTTGAGGAACTGTTTGCAGTAAATAATGTTGAACAAGGACCAAATATTGAAAGATTAATGTCTACACTTTATCACCACTGGTAAGACTTCAAGATACCTCACTCTCACTTTGCAATCACTTTCACATCAACATTAAAGAGGCTAAGGGTCTTGAATGAAGCAGAGGAGGTGGGGTCCTTCACATATTTAAGAAGAAATGCTATTGACGCTTGTGTTAAGGTTGTGTAAAGGCAACACATAAATTTCCAGTGACTCATTAAACATTCATAATATAGGGGCCAGCTGGATGTGAAATTTCTTAAAGAACTTAGTTGGAAATCTGTTTGTACCTGGGGCTTTGCTGCTTTGCATATATTTAATAGCTTCAACCACCTCTTCTAGGCTTAGGGGGAAACAAGGCCTTCTGCAGTGTCAGTTGGAACTGTGGGATTCTCCAAATAATAAAAAAACAGAGTAATATTGGTGGGGTCTGATGGGAACTCAGATGTGTAAAGTGAGGAACTGAAAGATGTGAATGTGTCGTCAATCCCTTCATGATCAAATATTAAGCTATTAGAATAGTTTTATTTTGTGGAATGAGACAGATGCCAGCCATTTAATTGGTGCACCAACAGATGCCTTGCCCTATCACCATGCTCATAGTATGTAGCCTGTGTACTCAACAGTAACCTTTCTGCATTCTTGATGGATGAAAGGTTATATTCAGACTGCAAGTTCAGGCGTTGTTTATATAGCTCTGGGGATGGTGACTGAGCATATTGGCGGTTCAGATCCAGAATAGCTTTTGCAAGGTCATGCAAGGTCAATTCAGCCTTCCAGGTTTTATTTAGATAATCTCACCTCTAAAATAGGCCTTAGGCGTCTTCCATAGGAGCGAAGGGGAGATTGAGCCAGTATGAATAGAGGTATTGATAAAGCCAGATATGTCTGCATTAGATAAAAGGGAATTGAATCTCCAGCATTGAGGTGTATGTAGATGAATTGAAAGAACTATGTGAAGGATAAAGGTGGACTAACCCCAAACACCACACCTCAATCACCAACCACCAAGATGACCGAGCAGCAGGGAGCAAATCCTGAACATTTTTAAATTTTTTATTTAACCTTTATTTAACCAGGTAAGTTGACTAAAAACAATTTCTTATTTACAGCAACGAACTGGGAGCAATTAGGGTAAAGTATCTTGCCCACGGACACAACGACATTTGGCTCAGTCGGGAATCGAACTGGCAACCTTCTGATTACAAGTCTGACTCCCTACCAACTGAGCCATCTGCGCCCCATCTGCGCCTAGTGTCTACTGACGTCAGTAATAAGACTGCAGGGCGGAATAATATATATATACAAATAAAAAACTGAAAAATTGGGCGTGCAAAAATTATTCAGCCCCTTAATACTTTGTAGCGCCACCTTTTGCTGCGATTATAGCTGTATGTCGCTTGGGGTATGTCTCTATCAGTTTTGCACATCGAGGGACTGAAATTTTTGCCCATTCCTCCTTGCAAAACAGCTCGAGCTCAGTGAGGTTGGATGGAGAGCGTTTGTGAACAGCAGTTTTCAGTTCTTTCCACAGATTCTCGATTGGATTCAGGTCTGAACTTTGACTTGGCCATTCTAACACCTGGATATGTTTATTTGTAAACCATTCCATTGTAGATTTTGCTTTATGTTTTGGATCATTGTCTTGTTGGAAGACAAATCTCTGTCCCAGTCTCAGGTCTTTTGCAGACTCCATCAGGTTCTTCCAGAATGTTCCTGTATTTGGCTCCATCCATCTTCCCATCAATTTTAGCCATCTTCCCGGCCCCTGCCGAAAACATGATGCTGCCACCACCATGTTTGACAGTGGGGATGGTGTGTTCAGGGTTATGAGCTGTGTTGCTTTTTTGTTGCAAAAAAGTTCGATTTTGGTTTCATCTGACCAGAGCACCTTCTTCCACATGTTTGGTGTGTCTCCCATGTGGCTTTTGGCAAACTTTAAACAACACTTTTTATGGATATCTTTCAGAAATGGCTTTCTTCTTGCCACTCTTCCATAAAGGCCAGATTTGTGCAGCATACGACTGATTGTTTTCCTGTGGACAGACTCCCCCACCTCAGCTGTAGATCTCTGCAGTTCATCCAGAGTGATCATGGGCCTCTTGGCTGCATCTCTGATCAGTCTTCTCCTTGTATGAGCTGAAAGTTTAGAGGGACGGCCGGGTCTTGGTAGATTTGCAGTGGTCTGATACTCCTTCCATTTCAATATTATCGCTTGCATAGTGCTCCTTGGGATGTTTAAAGCTTGGGAAATCTTTCTGTATCCAAATCCAGCTTTAAACATCTCCACAACAGTATCTCGGACCTGCCTGGTGTGTTCCTTGTTCTTCATGATGCTCTCTGTGCTTACAACGGACTTCTGACACTATCACAGAGCAGGTGCATTTATACGGAGACTTGATTACACACAGGTGGATTCTATTTATCATCAATAGTCATTTAGGTCAACATTGGATCATTCAGAGATCCTCACTGAACTTCTGGAAAGAGTTTGCTGCACTCAAAGTAAAGGGGCTGAATAATTTTGCTTGCCCAATTTGTCAGTTTTTTATTTGTTAAAAAAGTTTGAAATATCCAATAAATTTTGTTCCACTTCATGATTGTGTCCCACTTGTTGTTGATTCCTCACAAAAAATTACAGTTTCATATCTTTATGTTTGAAGCCTGAAATGTGGCAAAAGGTCGAAAAGTTCAAGGGGACCTAATACTTTCACAAGGCACTGTATATATATATACACTCACCTAAAAGAATATTAGGAACACCCGTCCAGGCTGGTGGTGGTGGTGTAATGGTTTGGGGGATGTTGTCTTGGCACAATTTAGGCCCCTTAGTGCCAATTGGGCATTGTTTAAATGCCACGGCCTCCCTGAGCATTGTTTCTGACCATGTCCATCCATTTATGGCCACCATGGACCCATCCTCTAATGGCTACTTCCAGCAGGATAATGCACCATGTCACAAAGCTCGAATCATTTCAAATTGGTTTCTTGAACATGACAATTAGTTCACTGTACTAAAATGGCCCCCACAGTCACCAGACCTCAACCCAATAGAGCATCTTTGGGATGTGGTGGAACGGGAGCTTGGTGCCCTGGATGTGCATCCCACAAATCTCCATCAACTGCAAGATGCTATCCTATCAATATGGGCAAACATTTCTAAAGAATGCTTTCAGCACCTTGTTGAATCAATGCCACATAGAATAAAGGGAGTTCTGAAGGCGAAAGGGGGTCAAAAACAGTACTAGTATGGTGTTCCAAATAATCCTTTAGGTAAGTGTGTATATATATATATTACATATATATATTACGTAGTATAGAACAACAAACAGTACACATGGTACAATAACTTACCTACACGATGATACAATGTTGCTCAAACAGCTTGGCATTCACAGAATCTATATAGAGTGTGTAATAATGATAATGAGAAACCGGTATGACTGACTGATGTGTAATATATGACAGTTGTGTGTGCAGAGAGATTGATGGATATCCAAGATAAATCTATGAATGTAATGTCTAGGGGTCTCATTTATAAAACTGTGTGTCGGATTCTTACTAAAAGTGTACATACGTCCAAAAGCCAACAATGTCGTAAGCCAAAGAAATCTGACTTATTTAACCATGCGTACGCACACCTGTAAGCAAAGTTTCCTTTATAAATCACAGATTATCCACAAGTGTGTGTACATGAATCAGCATTTTATCCCACCCTGAACATTTTTTACCATAAATAGTCAAAGCAAAGCACCTCATGAATGCTAATCCAGTATATTAATTGTATGCGATTGCTATTTTGTTACGTTGAATCATGACAACTGAGTGCACAGTGGCAGAACTCAAGAAAAAGTGGTCTGATCTGAAGGTAAAGTATACTACATGTTTTTACTAATTTACTGACATTTATTTAATTAGCTGTGTAAGTATTTGAAGAGGTTAGTTTAATGTGCTCATTTGTGTGAAAAGAATCCCATCCATTTATTCAAGTTGGAGGCAAAGAGGAAACTGTCCTCCCACTGCCAGAGTGTGGCTGCAACTGGTGTGGGCCCAAGCACACTGCCCAAGCAGTGGTGGGTTGGCAGGAGGTAACCAGCGAGGAGAGCAACTGTGAGGGGTCCCCGGCAGTTGCAGAGCATTTGGCTCCAATCAGCGGTGCAGCTCGTGTGCATGGAAGTGGTCGGTTGCTGACTGACACCTTCCTTCAGCTACATCGAGACACAATAAACGCCATCAACATAATTTCAAATTAGCTACAGCAGATGACCATGTAATGCAAGAAATTGTTCAATTATTAAAAGATGTTGTTAAAAAATGAAACTTGAATGTTGTCATTCTTACAAACGCCACATGACATCCTCACGTATTCCTGCCCCATGCTGATATGCCTCTTGCCAGGCAGGGGGCTGTGGTTCAGGGTCACAATGCTGGGGGGGAGGGAGAGGGATACCGGTCCTCAGTACCACATTGTGCAGAACACCACGCCCTACTGATAGATCACACCTTTGCCAGATGGTAAAATCGGTCTGCCACCTGAGGCATCCTGAGCACGGCATCTTTATTTCAGGAGGTTGATGACACGCTCGAGAGTGGACCTCGTTGTAGCACATTTCCTCTGCGCTCTGTGGGTAAAAAATGGGTTAAGGAGCCACAGACTGAGGGGGTAGCCACTGTTAACTACAGGATATGTTTAATACATATTTATAGTCAACATCAACACAAATGGTTACCATTTCTAAATGTTAACTCACCAATAAGCCAGCCATGATGTCGTGCACCTGCCTGTAGTCTGTTCCTCAGGCTGCTATTTGTCAGGATAAAGGAATCATGTGTTGAGCCATGGCAAGCATGCCAACATGTTTGTCAGGGTCATTTTTGTGTCACATATGAATGAAATGCCCATCATTTCTATTAACATAAGCAAATTCATTTTCATATGGAGCCCTTATGGCAATATGAGTGCAGTAATTTGCACCGTTTACATTCGGGAATGTGGATATTGTTGCAAATTGCATTTTAATTTCGGCCTGTTCTCGCACAGTGTAGCGAAACCTAATGTATCTAATGCCTATATTAATAATACCTTCCAAAACAACAGGAATTATAGCACTCAGGGACGGCTGCAATATACCAGACCTATACCAGAACAATTAGATTATATCCAGAGAAGCCTTAGATTGAGTTGAAGATTATATATAATTATATAAAACACTTACCTGTCTGCCAATTCCCGCTGGAAACAGCCGGTTGCCATGAACACCAGAGTGGTGAGAACCTGTGTTTGGACTGGGACGGCATGGTTTCGGGCTGTTGCCCACTTTATTACTTGACCCAACTCAGTACATAGATCCAAGAGCAAAGCTCTAGGGAATCTAAACCGGCTTATTAGCCAGTGATCATAATTGGCAAGTAAAACATTATGGTCTCTGATATACTGGTGTAACTGAATCAGATTTGTAGGCCTCCTTGCTCACACATGCTTTTTTAGTTCTGCCCACAAATTTTCAATAGGTTTGAAATCGGAGCTGTGTGATGGCTACTCCAATACCTTGATTTTATTGTCCTTAAGCCATTTTGCCAAAAATGTGTCAAGATGCTTGGGGGTATTGTCCATTTGGAAGACCCATTTGTGACAAACCTCCTGAATGATGTCTTGAGATACTGCTTCAATATATCCACAACATTTACCTTCCTTGTGATGCCATCTATTTTGTGAAGTGTACAAGTCCCTCCTACAGCAACCCCCACAACATAATGCGGAAACAGTTGAGATGGTTTTCTCTGGATTGCATGCCTCACCCTTTTTCCTCCAAACATAATGATGGTCATTATGGCCAAACAGCTACATTTTTGTTTGAACAAACCAGAGGAGATTTTTCCAAAAAGTACAATATTTGTCCCCATGTGTAGGTGCAAACCATTGTCTGGCTTTTATAAGGTCGTTTTAGAGCAGTGCGTTCTTCTGATAGACATAATTTTCGAGAATTATCCAAACTGTTTAATGGCACAGTCAACTTAGTGTATGTAAACGTCTGACCCACTGGAATTGTGATATAGTAAATTATAAGTGTAATAATCCATCTGTGAACAATTACTTTTGTCATACAAAGTACCATTGTGCTAACAGACTTGCCAAAACTATAATTTGTTAACATGACATCTGTGGAGTGGTTGACAGATTAGTTTTAATTACTGTTACGCACTGCTCCCCAGAGAGAGAGGAGATGTCAAAACCCACTGCACAAGGATGCCCTGCAGGTCAGTGACAAAACACACACTAATATGGCACACGGTCAAGGTGCCCTAACAAAAATACAGGGGGTGGACCTCTCAGATCTATCCTGGTGTATTTAGGCAAGGGAATATCATACGAGTGATGTAAGCCTATGGGTGTCAAATGATTAAGAACAAATTATTAATACAAAAAACAATGAATACACTGTACAAACACAATTTCTCACAAAACACTAATCAATACTCTTCACTTATACAATACTATAAACAATTAGAGAGAGAGCAAAAGTGGGGTCACAACTACGCACAACTACCAAAGACCAACAGTATAGGCACTAGGCATAGTCCCAACAAGAACACTAGCAAAGAGTAAAGAGAAGACAAGCTAGGAGAGAGGGCGAGATCTAACAAAGACAAAATGGCACATATATGTTTTACAGAAGGGCATGATTGGATTGCATCAGATGAGCAGAACCAGGTGAACCAGATTATGTAGGGGAGGAGTCATTGATGAGTGATGATTGGACTAATCTGCACCACCTGTGGGAGACCAACAAATTAATAAAAACAAATACACAGAACAGGACAGAAACACAGCACAGAAAACACTACACAAACCAGGGTAAACATATAAACATTAATACATTTATACTGGGGGATGTAACAATTAATTCAACCTAAGTGTATGTTCACTTCAGACTTCAACTGGTAATTACCGATTGGTAATATCCTTTTTGTTTTGTCTTTGGACTCTACATTTGGTGTCAATAGGAACAATTCAACTAAGGAGCTTTCTTTGAATGAAAAGCTAGTGATTTGGATGCTAAAGGGAAAAGAGGAACTCAGTTAGAAACATAACACAAAAGCTTGTCAGAGCCAAATCAAAAGTTTGAAATGTCAAGGGAAAAAACAATACTGCTGGTGTCTTCAGCAATCGGCAACGGACAGTTCAGCCAAGGAAAACAACAGCAGTTGATGACAGAATATTGACTAGTGCTAATTACGAGTGGAATCTCCAATCACCCCCAGAATGCTAGGGTCTTAGCTGAAGACTTTGGCAGCAGAAAGGCTATACATTTACAAAATGCAAACCTCTGATTGGTCAGATTAGCATTTGCTAAAAATTTGAGAACAGCAAGTTCAGTTTTGGAACAGAGTTTTAATGAGAATTTGGGTGATTTCAAAATCTAGCTTTGTTTGCGGAAGAAATGTAACATTTTGGAATATTGCATTTTATGGCTTCGACAATCAACTAGTGTGGCCTTCACTGGAAAATGGGAAATAAACAGAGGTATGTACATTGACTGATTTGTCAGACTCGCTGTGGAATCACTTTAAGGAATCACCGCACATGGCTATGCACTAGTAATGACATTTCGAACATGTTTAGAGGCTAAAAGCATGTTTTAAAACTTGCCCCGTAAATGCGTCAGGGTGTAAATTGGAGCAGGAGTATAGTACGGTATTGGCAATACAGATTGTTTGAGTTATTCTTGCTACTGACAGCACTCCAGATATTCAAACAACAGAGCTACGATTTGAAATCATCCGGAATTCTCCTTTAATCGAAGAGATGGGAAGGCAAAGGTGTATAGAAAAAAAAGAACTGCAGATGAAAGCATACTACTGTACCTCATCTTTAACTATAGACCGTATATAGTACTGGACGTAACCATATTTGACGTCACCCATTGGTTTGTGAAAATCTGATTTGAGTCACAGAGTTTGCTGTTACAAGCGCAGACATCTTGGTTGCGGATGTGAAGATTTTAGACGAGAGGCGGTATCTGACTGTGACGTTAGCTGAGAGTTGGCAATGCTGCTTTTGCTCTACATTACGTTACACACTTTCACTGGCACAGTCAATTTCAATCACATCATAGCCACTCCCTAAAACACCCCCTGCTTTATTGGCGCTTTTTATATCAATGAGACATATAGATAAATTAAAAAATTAACATCATATTGTTTTGCAGAAGACCGAAAACTAGCGATTGAGACCATAAACTTATTGTGAAAATGTTTACTGAGGTAATAAATCAATTGAGAAGTTGCTGACATTCTCATTGACTTCTACAGAAACTGAGCTCTTTTGCAACCACACGTGTCGCCCCCAGGTGGAATTCAGATAGAATGCAGGTATATGGCACTTCCGCATTTGCTTCACTTTGCCAAACCGAATGCTAGCCCTGTGTCTGTCATGCATGGTAGATGTAGTGTCATGGCATGGGCATGTGTGGCTGCCCTTGGAATTGGTTCAGTCATTTTTATTGATCCTGTAATGAATGATGGTAGCAGCAGCAGAATGAACTGAGAGGTGTACAGAAACATTTTGTCTATCAATGCACAGGAAATTGCCACCAGACTCATTGGGTGGCGCTTCAAAATGCAAGAGGACAATGACCCAAAACACATTGCTAATGAAACTAAGGAGTTAATCTGGGATGAATTACCCAAAACAAGCAACAACTCAAAATGGATGCATTCTAGGATGACACCTAGAGTTTGGTGATGTCAATTGTTCGCAGACACTGGGATTTACAACTAAATACAAGCTTTAATACTTTTTACATTTGCTTTAATTTGAAATGACCCAATAATTATGCTTGCATTAAATTAAGTGATGGAAAACTTAATGTGTTGTTATTAGTAAAAAATACATGTCGAAACAGACAAATAAACGGTGACAGTCTGTACTCTTGTCTCATGTTCATCCTTGAATAATATTTTCATGTCTTGAGTGTACAGCCCAAATTGCAATTTTTTGATAACTGACCCAATTGGAGGGCACTGTAATATGCAACCCATGAAATCATACATTTTACCAATCACCATTATATATAATTTGTTGACTTTAATATTGTATGATACATTAAAAAAACTATGTTATTGTTAAAACCCTGGTGACAGTTCACCTCTTTACCCTCTTTCTTTCGATTCATCAGCTCTAAATGCACGTGATTCCATAAGAATGTAGATAATTCATTCCTGCTCAGTAAGCGTAGTAATCAGTGGCCCACAGGGTCTAGAAATAAAGTCAATGTTAATTGCTCTGTCTGCTTGAGCAAATACATGACATCTTACATATGTTGATGATTAACTCAATCCCACGGTAGATGAGGGGTTTATGCAGGTGGCAGGAGTCTTCTAACGTCTAGAAGTACTCACCTGATGTGTGCATGAGTCTATGCATATTTGATGGCTCAGACAACATCTGCAGTCTTCAGCCTTTGTAATGTTCCCTCTGTCTGTCCCTTGACTATGTGTTTGGGGAAGTCTTATTCAAAGGATAATGTCCTTGTATGATGTCTCACCTCTCTCCTTCTGTCAAAGTCTCCATAACTATGTTGGCTAATAAACATATGTTGCTGCATGTATGAATGGGTCATTACAGATAAACATAATAATCACAGTTAAAGTGAATCTATCACCAGACATATGGCACCTCAGTGTGTGTGCGTGTCTATCGGTATACCAGTAATAACCCATTCTTACCCTGTTCAGTTCGTGCACAGCTTTAAACTTTCATACTGCTGTTACCAATGTTGTCTCCTTTAGAAAGGGACACAAACTGCTGTGATTGATGAGGAGGCTGAAGTTTGTTATGGCCTTTTTCAAAGGGCTCAGCGCAGACGCGCGCTGCTTGGTTAAAGACTTTGTGTCATTTCTACGGCTTTGGAATAGGTGGAGCAGTGGCAGGAAAAGGGCTGGGCTAAGTAATGACAAAATGAGCACCTTTAGTAGACTCTGGCTCTGAGAAAACCTGCCCTCATCACCCAAGTCTTTTGTTCAGAATTTTATTAGCACTCGCCGTGCTAAAATAACCTGTTAACACGTATCACAGTCCAGCAATAATAACCTCCTCAATCATATTTTAAAAGTCACGTCAAGCTGGTTCAATGTAATTCATCTCTATGCAAATACATCAGTGTCAGGCCATTAGTGTATTACTAAGGGGTTTTATTAAAAGGCATTCTTCCCCTATTCTTTTTTTGCTCAGGACCAATAAAACATCAACCCTATTGCTCAAGAATTATAGCAACTATTAGAATAACATATGGACAGCATGCACTCTGAAAATAAAAACCAACAGATAAAGTGGCCAGGTCATCGTGGGGTGCAAACACTTAGGAAAATGGCAGTGAAGTAATAGATTGTGTCCTGACTGTCTTAGGATGCCTTAGCCTACCATGGAAATCAAAGCCTGATTATACATTCATTTGGGGCGGGAGCTGCAGCGAAGGATGCATAGCCCTCACTCACCAAGTTGGAGTTATTGCAAACACAAAGTGTAATGGTGTAATGAATTAAGAAGGCAGTTGTAAGGTGATAAAGTGCATTCTGAATGGGTGGTGCCCTTAATAAAATTAAAGCAGGGTTTTTTCCAGGGGTTCTTTCATGTACTGATAAGGAGTGTGTAGACTCTGTGTGTAACTGATAATGATATGGAGTGTATAGACTGTTAGTAACTGATAATAATATTGAGTGCATTGTGTGTAACTGATAATGATATGGAGTTTATAGAAAAATGGTGCAACTGATAATGATATGGAGTGTATAGACTAAGGGTGTAACTGATAATAATAAGGAGTGTATAGACTCTGTGTGTAACTGATAATGATATGGAGTTTATAGAAAAATGGTGCAACTGATAATGATATGGAGTGTATAGACTAAGGGTGTAACTGATAATAATAAGGAGTGTATAGACTAATGGTGTAACTGATAAATATATGGAGTGTATAAACTGTTTGTAACTGATAATAATATGGAGTTTATAGACTAATGGTGTATCTGATAATAATAAGGAGTGTATAGACTCTTTGTGTAACTAATAATGATATGGAGTGTATAGACTCTGTGTGTAACTGATAAAAATATGGAGTGTATAGACTAATGGTGTATCTGATAACAATATGGAGTGTATAGACTAATGGTGTAACTGATAATAATATGGTATTTATAGACTAAAGGTGTAACTGATAACAATATGGAGTGTATAGACTGTTGGTAACTGATAATAATAATAAGGAGTGTATAGACTCTGTGTGTAACTGACAATGATATGGAGTGTATAGACTCTGTGTGTAACTGATAATGATATTGAGTGTATAGACTAAGGGAGTAACTGATAGATTTATGGAGTTTATTGACTCTGTGTGTAACTGATAATAATATGGAGTGTACAGACTCTGTGTGTAACTGATAATAATAGGTGTATAGACTCTGTGTGTAATGGATAATAATAAGGAGTGTATAGACTCTGTGTGTAACTGATAATAATAAGGAGTGTATAGACTCTGTGTGTAACGGATAATAATAAGGAGTGTATAGATTCTGTGTGTAACGGATAATAATAAGGAGTGTATAGACTCTGTGTGTAAATGATAATAATAAGGAGTGCATAGACTCTGTGTGTAACTGATAATGATATGGAGTGTATAGACTCTGTGTGTAACTGATAATAATAGGTGTATAGACTCTGTGTGTAAATGATAATAATAAGGAGTGCATAGACTCTGTGTGTAGCTGATAATGATATGGAGTGTATAGACTGTGTGTGTAACTGATAATATTAAGGAGTGTATAGACTCTGTGTGTAACTTATAATAATAAGGAGTGCATAGACTCTGTGTGTAACTGATAATGATATGGAGTGTATAGACTCTGTGTGTAACTGATAATGATATGAAGTGTATAGACTCTGTGTGTAACTGATAATGATATGGAGTGTATAGACTGATGGTGTAACTGATAATAATATGGAATGTATAGACTAAGGGTGTAACTGATAATTATATGGAGTAAATAAACTGTTTTTAACTGATAATAATATGGAGTGTATAGACTAAGGGTGTATCTGATAATAAACTCTAAATTTCTTATCTAACTACTAAACAAATGACACACAATACTTTAGTCAGCACATGCAGGGAGGACTAGTCATATTCTTCTGTGATTTAACTTATAAGCACCCAATCTGCACATAATGAGTTGCTGGAGAGTAATTTAAGAAAGTATGTTAATCAGACTTACCTATCCCTTATCCTGGGCAGCGCTTTGCCCATTTCTACTGCATCATGCTGGAGCTCTTGGCAAAGTCAAAGAAGCCATGATCAGGACTAAAATTTGACCACCGTAACGTAGCTGTCCTGCAGTGCAGCAACTTAGCCCACTACCCAGTCCCTGAACTCATGCTGATGATAAATACATAATGTTACTATAAAACGGTTACATGCACAAATGTTTTCCCAGTACATGTGACTAACAATACTGACAGAAGAAAGCTTTTCTTTTGAAAAGCCAAAGGTGTATTTTAAGCACTTTTTCCACCCCATATAGCCTTACGAGGAGACCCCCAGCCCCTGATTATCCGTCATTTAACGGTTTATCAAAGTCAAAGATCCTGTCATGGCTGTGTGAACGGTGGATATTTCTTTTTTATGGAGTCATTAATTTCATGCGGATCATTAGCCTCTATACAGATCCTATGTTTTGACAAATGCAGCCTGTGAATTATGTACATAATGTGTCTCTCTCCCATGGCCCTGGCACCACCGTCGTAGAGCCCCCCCCCCCATTCTGCCAAATGCATCACATGATAAACAGGGAAGTGCCTTGCTATATTACCCAAATGTGTTTCAGGAGGTGTCTCTCCTATGGCCCGTCACTCCATTACAGGAGTCGGCTCACTCAATAGCAGCCGCGGTGTCGCTGTGACACATGTGGCCATTGACAGCGTTTTCATTGTGACTGTCGGTGCGGTTGGTGGAAACAGCATTAAATATTAGGCCCGGATGAAAAATGAAGAAAAGGTGAACATCCTCCGTAGCCGCCGACATTTTATTATCACATCTGTTGGTTCCTTTCCGTGTGTGCCTAGATGATTTGGGAGGTAGCAGACTTTCACATCTTATTAAAGGCGCATTTGCTTGGTTTAAGAGCATGTCTCAGATTATAAATTTGTCTGTGGTCCCATGGATGTTAACACTTCTGAATGGATAACTGCATTCGAAGTGATTTTCAAACTTTTTATCTTGTTTTTCATGTCCCCAATGTATTATTGGTCTAATGCCTTTAGACTTCATTTGGCTGTGTAATGGTCATTTCTGGATGAAAATGAGCTGAATCCATTGTCTCTATACACCTCCACTAGGCTGTTGAATCAATGGGTGGAGACGATTGTCGTAAAATATAAAGATTTGGCGACTCATTGCAAATGCGGTGGATTCACCCATATTTTTCCCAGAGTTCATTGCTCTGGGGAGAGCTTAAGTAAAAGGGCAAGAGCCTGAACTCCAGACAGCCTCGCTCTGTCAAGCGCTAATATCTAAAATGCTTCTTATGACCTACTTACGAAGTCAATGCGGGAGAATCTATTGATCTGAATTCCAAATCATACAATGTATGTCGACGTCAAATCAAGCTGGATCAACGAGAAAGGGGTGCTTAAGTGTGTTATCCTGACCCCCTGCCTGTCCCTTCTGGGTCTTCCCACATGACCACTGCTCCAGACACTCCCCAGTGTCAGAGTGCAAAGGTCACACAGCCCACCCCAAGGTCACCCGACATTAACATGCAGAGCAGTTAATTTAATTTCCAACACGACATACACAAAATAGAAATCCTTTTTGAACAGTGGTGATTTTGTGTCATATGTAGGAAAGGCTAATCGAATAGCACTGATTTATCTCCCAATGTTTTCGATCAATAGTTAAGACTCATAATACTCCTGGTCACTAGGAGAAGCATTTCCATAATCAATGATAAGAGGTTCTCAAGTTCAGCAGGTTGCTTTGCTTTCTCTCCCTCATATTTCATAGAGTTATTTACTGTCAGCCTGCCTGTCACATAGATAGGGGAACACTGCTGAGGCCTGTGATCTCAGCGGACACTCAGCTGTGCCAGTTGCCTGGGTAACCAAGTACTTTCTGTCTCACTGTGTGTGGCCCTCTCGCTAAGGGTTCACGGTGAGATCCCTGTTGGACCTGGCCTGACACGGTGAAGTTTAGGCTCTCTCTCTGTAAGGGCATGTGATGACCTTGCAAGGCGCTGTGTCTTCCTTGTCAGAGTGACCATTTTGGAGCAAAACTTTTCTCACACAAATACGGCCAGATGGTTTATGAAATCCAGGTAAAGCTGGTGATGATGAATGGCCTTGTCCCACAATAGTGTGGAAAAATGCATATGTGTATTGATGTGACAGTGTCAATGTATAGATTGTTGATACAGTCACCATGCTGTACGTCAACCGCAGCTATGTATTGCTCATCCATGATCATTGCAGTTCAGTCTTCTCTTGTTCTCAACGGACGTCATCACATGATCCAATCTTGACTATTGTTCTTCTACATTTATTTTATTTTTATTTTACGAGAGCCAATAAAACACACATTGATGCCCTGTGCTGTTAAACTCTAAAGAGCTTCAACAAAACAGCTCAGTCATTGGGCTGCCAATAAAAAAATGAAAAGCCATTTAACCCAGCAGAGGTGCAGTGGTGTGTCTGCGGTCAGTCAATAAACCAAACAAGTTGGAGCAGACTGCGCATGCCTCCACTGGACATGGCAAGGTCAGAGAAGAGATCCTAATGAAAGGTTCAACAGACAACAAAAGACCAATCCGATTATAATATTGATGTCTTCCTTAACGTGTGTGTCCTTAGTGTATGCCAGGAGACTGATCAGAGACAGCCAGGAAATGCATGTTTTTATTGCAGTTACAGTTGCTTACTTTGCACAGGAAACAATCGAAACGTTTACCCGCATACATGATGAATACTTTGTTTTCGTGTGTTTTTGTTTGTATGGTGTGTGTGTGTGTGTTTGAGTGTGTGTATAGGTAGGCAAACCAATAAAGAGATCAGTGAAGCAGATTTAGCTTAGCATTTCACAAAAACCAACCTCAAGCACTAATGAGTTAATTAATAAAGACCAAAAAATGTATACAAAACATCAACACAGTTATTTTAGTCATATACTAAATGAATCAGATTGACATAAGGCCCTCAGGGATTCAAACAGCAAAACAACAACAACGACCACAACGCAATACTTTCAGGTCAACCGCTAAGTGATGCTGCTGGAGAAATGTACCAAGTAAGCATTTCTCCAATTCATAAGAGCAAAATAATATGATGAAATAAGCCAAGATTTCCCCTATTTATTCCAAAGGGCAGTCTTTGAAAGGTGTGAAAGTCTTAAAAAACATACACCTACATGCAAAATATTATCTTGGTATTAACACAGTGTGTAAGAAAGCGCTTAGGGCTCACACTAAGTAGCTTGCGCATCTGTGAGAGATATGTACACACTTTGGAGCAATATATGCTGCCATCCAGCTGTTTTTTCCAGGGACGTCCCTGCATTTTTCAGTGGGACAATGCCAAACCGCAGTCTGCCCGAAGTGCATGGTTGCGTAAGTAAAGAGTACGGGTGCTAGCATGGCCTGCCTGCCATCCTGACCTGTCTCCATTTGAGAATGTGTGGCGCATTAAGAAGCACAAAACAAGGCAATGAAGGCCCCACGCAGCTGAGGACATGCATAATAGATTGATTGGGGGGAAATTCCGCTTGCTAAACTTAACCAACTGGTGTCTTAATAACTAGTGCCCAAGTCAAAGTCAAAGTTGTTTATTTGTCATGTGCATCGGATAACATCACATCATCCTATGCAGAGAAATTCTTTTGACAAGGCTCGACACATCTACACAGAGGGCTTAAAAAGGTTATATACAATATAAAGAAATTTTCAAAAGATAATAATAACAAAATACATAATACACTATGTACTGAGCAGTGGTCCGCAGAGTGTACGACAGCAGAAGTAATAAATATTATAAAATATGGCATGGAAAATTACTTTTAAAGGTGCATTGAATTCTGCCCCATCAGATGTAGAGTGGATAAAGTGACCAGAGAATATCAGGGCTCAAGAAATGATTTGTGATTTGTGATTAATGTTCCATGTTGAGCAGCCGAATGGCCTGCGGAAAGAAACTGTTTTTTAATCTGGTAGTCTGTGCCTTGATACTCCTGTGACGTCTACTAGATGGCAGCAGTGAGAAAAGGTCATGGCCTTGATGGCTGTGGTCTCTTAGGATATTCTGTGTTTTCCTCAGGCATCGCTTGTGGTAGATGCCTTGCACGGAGGGGAGACAGCAGCCTATGATGCGCTCCGCTGACTTCACCACCCTCTGAAGGGCCTTGCGATCAGCAGCGGAGCAGCTGCCGTACCATGCTGTAATGCAACCTGAAAGGATGCTTTCAATGGTGCACCT